>JAEAOA010002316.1:367500-425000 GCA_016746295.1 Potamilus streckersoni | reverse complement strand
CGTCAAAATCGGCATATACAGCTTATCTAACCTAATTCAACCAAATAACATCGCACGGGACTTTCCATCAAGATCCAATATTTGAAAATGGTGTTTATCTGTACAATTGTCCTATTTGGAACGACAATTGCTCTTTGAAATACGATTTGCAAATACATTGAGTGATTTTTTTAAAAATGTTGATGGTTATAGGACTGCTCATATTATTTCAACTACCGTCCAAGTCAATTTCTTTCAATAAATAAAAAGCGCGGCGTTATCTTTATATACCGCAAACAACAATCTTTCCAATTGCATCAGATTTCATGTAGAATTATTTTGAGAAAACAAGCGTGATAATACACAGTGCAGAAACTTCAAGAAACTGGTCAACTACTTTCTAGATTTACGGATCCCTTTTTCAATGCTGACGACACAGTCACAACAATTTTAAAAAAAAGAACCAGATATATCAAAATTGTCCATTTTTGGATTTATTTGAAGATGTTAGAATTATATTCTATGACTTTGATTTAAATTATACAAAAGTATGTAGATATATAGTTTGTTAACTTGTTGAGTTTGTAATATGTATATGTAAGTATCATCCGCTGTTAGAAAAAGAAAAAAGTTTTTTGTCTAATTCATTCTGGTTGGTTTTAAATGTCCGATGCCACAACTCTTTAATGTATTTACTATATGCTACCACAAACCCTTTATTACTTGGGCTTCATTTGTTCGTTTAAAATCACATTTGCACGTTATCAGGCTGGTATGTACAATTCAAGTTTCTTTTACATTACGTATTTATCAATTTTCTTTCTTTTTCGTAATTCCGCTGCACGAAAATGTCAGAGACGGGCATATTGTAATACATTTGGAGTATGCACATTTGATGCTAGCGCTCCGTTTAAAGGAATTCTTTTTTTTGTGAGTAATTGTTTGATTATTGGAATTCAGTCACGTGGAAATATTCCTTAGCCCGAAATAATTAGCCAATTGATAGGAGCAAACGTAAAGTAGTGAGTTTCCATAATGCCATGCTTTTGGTGAATTCAGGTCAAATCCGCATGAGCATCACTGTCATTCCATAGTACCTATTAAAATGTAGTGGTGAAGACTGGTTTTGTGACTGCAGTGGAGTAATTATGGTCAGCAAGTACCGTTTATGTTGTCATGGTGGCAATTGTGATGCAGTTTTACAGATGAAATTTGGCTCAAAGCTGTGATTTGACTTGCCTAAGGTGGCGTAGTCAAAATAGTTCCCTGTGTTAGGGAAAGTTGTATAGTTTTACGGAGTGAAAATGCTGACGGTATGCAAAGTTGATGAAGAGAAACCATGCATATTTGCGCTTGATAGTATATTGGAAAGGTTTGATATCTGTGGTCTTGTATTATTAGAAAAAAATTATTTATAGAATGGACACGTTGGGCTTTCTAATTTACAACACAAGTTGTATGGAAGTATTTGGGTTAGGGAAGACGTATGACTTTTAGTTTGACACCGCTTGGTCAAAGCAAATACACCTGGTTTGTAACAATATTTTATGTATGGCGAGTACACCTCGTGATGTTTCAAGGACAGCGAAATTGCGGGACATGAAAACATAATATGAACAAAAGTAACGAAATAAACATAATATCTGATACAACTACACAGTTAAACTGAAATCGATAAGCAATAAAATTCGTATTGATACGTGTTACTGAATACACCGAGGAACTAATATAAACTTATGTCTAACGTTTATCCTGTCTAAGCACCGCTTAACATAACTTTTTTGGGATACTGTTACTGTTGGAGTTTCCTTTTCCAAATGTTCTGTTTTAGATGCTGGCTTATTTTCTCCTATCCGTTTCCTTCGAACATGACACATAAATCAAGAGAGACAAAAACAATATTATCTCTATCTTGGAATAAAAACAGCTATTTTTATATCGAAAAGGAAGTCACATGGGTAGCGTGTAAAATGTACGACCCAGTTCAAGAACCTGTAGCAAATAGACAAACACTTTCATAAATTATATATATATATATATATATATATATATATATATATATATATATATATATATATATATATATATATATATATATATATATATATAATTATAAATATATACCAGACAGAACAGACTGTGCTATCCCTGGATTCTGTAGTAGAATCTTGATAATAGTGGGCAGAAATAATAGTTTAATACAAACAATACTATCATACAGGTTAGAGAAATTAAATTCGTACTCTACCGAGTTTCGAACCCAGGTTTGCGAGTAAATGGCACCCATCGCCTTGCCTGCACGCACCAACCCATATACCGTCACGACTAAGCACGCATCACCAAAAAATGATGGCACTGAATCGGTGTTATATAAGCTCGTGCGTTGCAGACACACTCGCATGACGACCTAGTAATTAATTCTCATATATATGTAACAGTCGTTCCAGATTCCTATGAAAGAAATCAAGGTATATAGGATTTTTGTATTACAAATAATTATAAATATATACCAGACAGAACAGACTGTGCTATCCCTGGATTCTGTAGTAGAATCTTGATAATAGTGGGCAGAAATAATAGTTTAATACAAACAATACTATCATACAGGTTAGAGAAATTAAATTCGTACTCTACCGAGTTTCGAACCCAGGTCCGCGAGTAAATGGCACCCATCGCCTTGCCTGCACGCACCAACCCATATACCGTCACGACTAAGCACGCATCACCAAAAAATGATGGCACTGAATCTGGAACGACTGTGTACATATATATGAGAATTAATTACTAGGTCGTCATGCGAGTGTGTCTGCTACGCAATTCAAATGCTGTTGATGCCTATACTTCCGAAAGATTTGATGACTGGCAGGATGCACCTAAATTCGGTAAAAAATAAGGAAATGTGTCAATTTGGTATCGCGTCAGCGAAGAAAGGAACTCTTTATAATATTACTGAAATAATTCTAGGTTGAATGCATGGTATGTTTACTTCGCATTGGCTGCCCATAAACTGAAATCGGTGATATCTACAAAGCAAGCTTTCTTGAGTTAAAATACAAATATAAACCCTGGCTTGTGAATTTTAAATTTCTTTTCTTTTATATATTCAGTATTTGCATGCATCTAACACACAACTTGTTGTCCATGCGGAAAGAAAAGCAATCGGGGAGTTCCCAGGATAATAATAGCGCTTGTGTGCTTTTATGGATATGGTTAGCACCATAATAATGTGCACGTCAAGATAGGTTAACCCAGGGTCAGATTGCCAATGACATCGTGTCGATGTTCATAAGAGTTTCTAGATAACACTAACGTGATAATTTGTCCAAAATGAGCGAATTGTGCGTTTCTAAATTACAAGGCAAACAATTTAGAAATTCCTTAAGAATTTTGGAACAAAAAGTAGACAGTTATATGTCCGTGAATAAATGAAAAACCAAGTCTGGTCATAATCTGCTGGACATTACAATCTGACAAAACTTTAAGTGTATCGTCTATCTAGGGTGCAAAAGGACTATATACCGCATTTTGATCTGCATGTGGTGATCGCGACTAGGGTGCCGTGTCGTGAAGATAAAACACTTCCATCGGGTTTTGAATATGAGTTGGTTGACCTCTTCATCAACGAAATCAAGCGACCTCTTCTAATAGAAATATACATTGCAACATAAGAGAAAAAATATGTTGCTTTACAAAAGTTTTTTTCAACGTGAGATTTTACTTTATGTAGTTGTTTTTGGTTTAGCGCCCATATTCAGCTCATGTCAGGTTGTACATGGTTGCCAGTAAATCTGGTGGAGGAAAAACCAGTGAAAGCCCGGTGAAAAACCAAGGAACCATGGGAAGTTGCTGGCAAGCTTTTTCACTTACCATGTCGGCAAAGCATGAGACTCGAACCCAAACGGATAGAGGTGAGATGATAAAAATCGTATATTAAATCACATATTAATATTTTGTTTTCTAAATAGACGAAAGCCTTTGAAAACACTTACCTCAAATACGCTGACAAGGATTGAGTTTCTAAACATATGACTTGTGCGAATCACGCGCTATATTGCAAACAGACGTCATTAACCAATAATGAAATGATTTCCAATCTGTGAAAGTTTATTGACCTTTTCATTTTGTTTTCTTTAAATTCTTGTAATCACTATAAAATCCAGCATGTTCATGTAACAGTTGGATTTTTAAGGCGGGTGTATATATAATGTGATCCATTTTTTCATAATGGCTGTTTGTATTTGCGCCACAAGTCATTCACGCTGTTCAAAAACCAATCAACAATCAGCGAGCGTAAATTAGACACGCCTCCAGGCATTGTTTACGTTGATCATTTTCCTCCGACGAGCTGATTGTCGTGATAATAAACTGGGAATAGTATATATTTACAAATTTTGGACTGGTTGTTCGATTTTTCGATCGAGAGTGGTGAAAAGGGATCAATGGGGCTTTTCATTTCTAGCATTCGATATCCAGGTGAACTAAATGTTCATCTAAACATGGACACGACGGAAATTACTGTGTCTGCTTGCATAAAAGTATGTACAAAAACATTTGCCCTGTCGATAATTTGAAGGAAAAAAGGAAACAGAAACTAACGAGTATATAATATGGGTGGAGAATACATTAATTTCTCTAGTTTGGTTGTTGTGTAATTTTCTTTCTGTAGGAAGCACGGAGACTCCAAATAGCACAATCTGAATGTTTGGAAATTTACACCTTAAGGTTGGCTTGTCCCCAAAATAATACTTCATATACACTCTTTAAATGGGACGAAAATTTTAATTATTAATAAAGAAATACAAAAAGAATTGTTTTAGACATTTATCTTCCGATGTATTCAGCATTTATTTACAAGTTGACATGGACATAACTCTCTAATCTAAATACCGTCTCACTAACAGAAGAACTTTAAAATTTATAAAAGCTAAGACTGAATAATAAATACATTGACATTTTAAGTCAATTTCATTTTACATTAATACGATCTCAAGCCAGGATACATTCCTACAATACAAACTTGAAATACAAAAATAACTATTGTCTATATATCACTGAAAATGAAAGCTCTTTATTTGCCAATAGTAAATACTAAACGTTCGTTGCATATAATCAAGTAATGTCACGTGATTCGGTAGGCGGAGTGATATATTATCTCGCTTAAAGTCAATCTGGAAGTCAACATTAGTAATCCTATCCCTCCCTCAACTTGTGTAATCTTATGTTTGAATAAAAATGATTAAAATGCACTTAATACTCATCTATCTAATTGATAACTGAGGTAAATGTTGAAATTGAATAATAGGAAATGTAAAGCCTTTGTCAACAATACTGTTTCCTGTTTCTTGGAAACTCATACATATTGATGTTTGAATTAAGGAAAATAGAACGAAGGGAACTCTCATACTCAACCCCAACAAAACGCAAAAGATAAATACAGAATATATAAGTAAGACCTATGACAAAGTCTTGCAAAGTAACATAGACTTGAATTTAGTCAAATAAAACATATTCTTGTGAGGTTTATAATTTGAAACTTTACCCTATTGCACCAAGGTTAAAACCAATGTGATCTAGATGTAGCCCTAAATGAAATTAGTAGTAGTAGTAGCAGCAGCAGTAGTGTCAGTAGCAGTAGCAAAATACACCAATGTGATTAAATTACTGTTTGACTGAGAAGGTCATATCTTTTCATAAAGTATCATCGTATGATTTTATGAGACAATAGCGGGGTTGATCGCTGAAGTAAGAGCGTCATGTGGCAAAAATATATTGGAAACAAATAACTTGACTTAATTAAACTTAAGTCGTAAAATGAAAACTGTTCGCTACCTATAACGTGCGTTTGGAATGACATTTGTTTCTTTATTGTCACGCCAGAATTACGTCAATTTTAATTTAGATGCTTCAGCAAATGCGAGTTCAATCACAGCCCGAATTCAAGTTTACTTCGGAAGTGATGAATGGTTGAAAATACACGTCGCCTTTGTGCATTTAAAGTATTCAAGTAAGGACATGAAGTAAATTGTATTGTCACAACCTGCCTTAGTACAAGTGTGTCGTACTCATCTCAAAATGTAACCATTTATACTGTCATTCTTTATGCATCTTTATCAAATAATTTTTTTCGCTTATAATTAGTCACAGTTCTCCAGCATTGTGAAGTGTGCCCCAAAAGGTACCATAAATCCTATACGACACAAATTTCGAATTCCCGTTCGAAATTGCATTCCAGTTATTAGCTTCCTAACCCAGGCAGACCGCATGTGTGCAAACAAATCCGTGCCAGGTCTCTGTCCTCGAGGTATAATTAGAACACAATTTAAGGGTTATATTGGTACCCTATGGTACACTAATCTCAATTCACTGTCTCTATTCGTGTATTAGTCCTAAGCTACCGGTAGATAAAGGACACTCCAAGAAACATGCCTACCGTTAAGTGTCGATTCTTATGCAAACAAATCCACGTCAAGGCACTCCCCTCTGGGTTTAATTAGATCATAAATTAAAGGCGACAAACTGGAGAGGATGAAGTGAGAACCTAACTGAACCTACTAAGAACCTAACGGAAAAAAAAATAACGGCTCTTAATGCACAGTCAGGTTTGAAAAATGCTTACAAATCAGAGTGACATTCTAAACTAATATCATGTAAAAAAAAAAAAAAAAAGGACTTGCATCCCTCCCCCTTCCTCAGTTCCATCCAGTTTGCTATAGCTTCACAATAGGTCCATGTTTCCCTGTGCTCCTGTTTGCTCCACATTATGGATCTATAATCCTAAGATCAAACTTTTATCGAAGGTCCAAGTAATGATATTGTAATGTGTATTTGCATTCCTTAATTAAACAAGTTTCTGTAATACGCATAACCACATTTAACACAAATTAGTCTTTTCTATCTTGCCTCGGCATTATTTCGTGGAGATATTCGCGTCTCTCTCTCTCTCTCTCTCTCTCTCTCTCTCTCTCTCTCTCTCTCTCTCTCTCTCTCTCTCTCTCTCTCTCTCTCTCTCTCTCTCTCTCTCTCTCATTTACCGACCGATCGATCCCATCTAATCTTTGTGTTCATCGGTTCGGGGATCAGTTCGGACAACGATGGGTGTGTGAGAATTCTTGCCAGTAGTTTGCCGTTCGGCAGTGATTCTTACCGGGATTTTTCCGTGCTCTTCCTTGACCACTATTAATAGACTATCTCGCTCTGGAAAATCTCGTTAAGCCCATAAACAACAACATCATTCTTTGAATATTCAGCTTATGTTGTATTTAAAACTTTCATTTACAATTTGTACATATGAAAAAAATGCGGACTGTGCGGCACTATTTTAGCATAAGCCTTTTTAAACAGTTACTTAAAGCTTCATTAAGTCTTACTCGTCCACCACAAGTGTCAGCTGTCAGACAAATGAGTGAAAAATAGAATCTGATATAATTACGATCAGGTACTAATAACAAGACATTCAATTATCCGACACTCTAATGACCCAGTGCTGTGTGCAATTTTCCCGTGCAGATACTTAAGGACAAAGAGACGTCTTTTCGTCTTGAGCTGGGAGACCAACTCCGGTTTTTGTGTGATGTGCTAGCCAGTTTGAAACCATTTTAATACTGGTAAAGGGTTCTCTGCCATTTTACGTAGACACTGTAATTATTGGTTCTTATTTACTGCTGCAATTTGATCTTCGACGACTATCATGACATCGAAATACAAGGTTAAATATAATCGAATTCAGAAATATATGAAAGTAGCATCAACTTTCATTTTCATTTTTGTTACTACTAAATTGTAAATAACAAAGGTAGATAAGGACCTATTAAATGCCAGGACGTATACTCCAGGTATGAAAATACAGGTTGTATACCACAAGTAAATAATGTCATGCTGTTTAACGTTAGGATGGATATTCAAAGTAAGAATACATAAAATGTATGTAAAAATATGTTAGTCTAGCTATACAGCCTTAAAATGTATATTACAACCATATGAATTTAGCATACGGCCTTAAAATGTATGTGTCAGCTGTGTGAATCGATCTATTCAGCCATAACATTATATGTAGCAACTGTGTGAATCTAGTTGTACAGCCTTAAAATGTAAGTGTCAACTGTGTGATTCTAACTATACTGCCTTTGTATGAATTTAGCTATACGGCAATAAAATGTATCTGTCAACTGTATGAAGCTAACTATACTGTCGTAGTATTGTGTCAGATATATGAATCTAGCTATTCAACATTAGAATGCATGTGTCAAATATATCAATCTAATTATACAACCTGACATATAGGCTTATGTTTCAAAAGTATGAAACAAACTATACAAAGTTAAAATGTGTGTCAAATGTATGTATCTTTAAATAAAGCCTACAAATTAATGTTATATGTATGAATCTTAAGCGGTACAAAAGTGTGTATGTCTGTGTGAGTGTCTGTATGTCCCTGTGTTTGGTCCTGTAAGATAGGTAGCTTGCTGGTAGTCATTTTTCCACATCCAACAACACTTGCCTTAGGTCTCATCGGGTATTGCACTCTTTACTTTCCTTGCAGTTTACTATATTCAACAAGAACCGAATTTTATCAATGGGTGTTTAACCAGGGGCAATTTCTCTTTTATGACTGATATAAAGGCGACGGAAATCAGTAAGACTGTAGATTTGGATAATTGTTTAGTAAACAAATCATAGGAAAAGGAATTTGACGTTTCCGGTGTCTTTCAATGCGGGTCACAAATAGCATCTTGGATTTCGCTAGGTCATTTAAGTAAACGTTAACTATGTATTGTAGCGACCTAGAAAAAAATATGTTCGAAACATAGTCTGATATATATATATATATATATATATATATATATATATATATATATATATATATATATATATATATATATATATATATATATATATGGCTTTTCTAGGTAGCAATCATAAATATGTTTGTCCCTCAGTCTTAAAAGTTACAGCTGTGTTTGGTAGCGATCTATATAACATAAGTGTGTTTGTCCTGCGGTCTTTAAATATACAGCATTGTTGAGTAGCGATCTGCAACATAAATGATTTAGTTACACAGTCTAATAGAGATGTGTCTTTTTTGGATAGCGATATAAAATACATCTTTGTTCGTCCCACGGTCTGATAGATACTTAACTAGGTCTAGTAGCGATCTACAGCAAACGTTTTAGTTCCACGGTCTGAATGATTGCTGTATAAGTTCTGAGTAATCTTTGGTGCATCTCTCTCTCTCTCTCTCTCTCTCTCTCTCTCTCTCTCTCTCTCTCTCTCTCTCTCTCTCTCTCTCTCTCTCTCTCTCTCTCTCTCTCTCTCTCACACACACACACACACACACAAACACACACACACAGAATATCATTTGATTTGCAAAAGTCCCGGCTTTCACAGAAGAGTATGGTAAATATATATATATATATATATATATATATATATATATATATATATATATATATATATATATATATATATATATATATATATATATATATGTATATGTGTGTGTGTGTGTGTGTGTGTGTGTGTGTGTGTGTGTGTGTGTGTGTGTGTGTGTGTGTTAACGGATGTCAAACAAACAAGGACATTTATACTTATTTCAAAATGAGTCAAAATATTTCGAACGTGTATCCAGGAACCCTTTCATCTAACCCACCAGACCCCAATTTTGCCATCAAATGTTTGAGTCCATATTTCAAACATTTGATTGTGATTAGTCCAACTAAATTTTAAGTTGTATAACATTGATATATATATATATATATATATATATATATATATATATATATATATATATATATATATATATATATATATATATATATATATATAAATTTTGATACTCTGAACGTTAAGAAACTCAGTGGATTTCGTCCATTCAGTAAATTCATAATCTTTGAGCAGCACCTGTAACATATTATAATCAAACGTATAAGTATACTTACATGGCTTGCTGCAGGTATCGTTTCGATTGTCTGTCCTGAATTTATTACTCAGAAATGGATGCAGTTCATAAAAAGTAAAAAGATGCTATGATACACGTCAACAGGAGAGATCAACAATTTGTGTCCAACTACGTATCCTTTGGAGTTCTCGAGTTCGTTATAAGCAAAACCATCTGTTCCAAAAGTAGAAAGTCTGAAATGTAATAAACAATATATGAGCTTTCGTTTCGATTAGAGTTTATGAAATAGAAAATGTACATTAATTCAGAGGTTCCAAGTACTATCGAATATTTGTTTTTTTATGACCTGTTTTTAAATAAATGCATACAAACGAACATAATTCGCTTTTTGTGAAGTTCATTATCACAGCATATATAGGAATCAAACATCTAATGCAAGAGATAAGTAACAATTAATATGAAAATAATTTTTTTTAAAGTAATAACGAAGTTTCCTTGTTTTTAAAACTCCTACTCACTTTGTATGATTTATCACCTTGTCCATAAACTTCCCGTGTAGAACTGTTGTATTTCCCTACAAAAATTTGTTGTTTCACCTACATGCTCGAAAACTCCAACACGTCAAATGTATTTGTCACGGTCTAATTTAGCTGCATTTATATAGACTTATTGGGCACCAATCGACGAGTTAGCGGAAACACTTCCTATTTCTATTAACCTATCTAAGTCAGGTAAAAGGTTAACAAAAGACCTACAGGAAACACGAACAATATGTTTTAGTAAATTAGTAAATAATTTATCAGGTTACGAATTGATTCCTTTCTAGGTGTGAGTTCCCTGCGGGCTCTAAGATGCAAAACAGGCATATGCGCCGTCCTACGCGTAAGAGGAGACTAATAGGGCAAACTTTTTTGTCACGTGATGTCTCTGAATGCCATTTCAACTGAAAGGTCTTTAATTTTTTAAAAGATTTAAGGATATTATACTTTGTATTTTACTCATATTGTCCTGTGTGAGCATTTTTGGCATTGTTTATTTTCTGGGAAACACACCATATATCCAAAATATCAACAGAGAGGACTTGGACTTTTTAAAAGAGTAAAGCATATTAGATTTTGAATTTTACGAATGTTATCTATATTAGGCTTTTTTTAAAAAGTTTTTTTTTCGGAATACTCCGCATAGCCAGAATTATGATAATGAGCCGATAACGATGTGCACACACGCAAGCACATACACACGTACACACACGCATACATACATACATGCATGCATGACTGTCTGCCTGCCTGCCTGCCTACTTACCTACCTACCTTCGTACGTACGTACGTACATGCATGCATGCATGTATGCATACATACATACATACATACATACATACATACATACATACATACATACATACATACATACATACATACATACATACATACATACATACATACATACATACATACATACATACATACATACATACATAATTGTGATATTCAGAAACTGATTTGTTCATTGAGGTAATTTTTTTTTTTCTAATCTCGACCATGATAAAAATATGTATAGGACATAAACAATATATTATATCTGCTTACAAGTTGGATTCAGTTGCTAACAACATAGACCAAGATTTGCTATCGCATAATGCACTAGCAGTTTTGAGTTATGCAATCATTAAAATTAATAAATAGAACAAACAACATAAATACTTGTCAGTCTAAGTCGGATGCAACCGCATATCAGTCTATATTGTGAGCACTTAATCCTGATTTATACATGATCACATACGGTAATTTGCCTTGATTTGGTGGTTAGTTTGGGGGTTTTAATTATTTTTTTGTTGTTATGTTTACTTTGAGTTTTTGCAGAAAGAACATCATATTTGTTGATCTAGCACAATATCTGAGACAACGTTGTAATCGTTTGTCGCTAATTGTAAGGAAATACGTTCATTTGCTTTCAGACAACTGCTTTAACTACTCGAGAACAAATCTAAATTAAATATCTGCATTCACGCGTTAACAAGTTCCGCATACTTTGATAAGAGAAAAAGATAACATCTAACATGTGAACACATTTTAAATGTACGAGTATGAAGGTTGAAATTAGATATGTACCGTGTACATTCGGACTCTAATGAACGAAATTTACAACCGGATACTAATGCAATATAGATATATGTCCTATACCCTGGATAAACAAGAACCCAACATAAATATGCATGTCCGTGCTTTTACTTTTTCTCAATATTTCAAAGGGGGGAAAATGACTGAATACGGTGAATGTATTGTGCAAGCAAGCAGACGTAGTAAAGTTGTTGTTGTTGTTGTTGGGCTTAACGCCATTTTTCAGCACACGATAGGCTATTCATGGCGGCCAGTATTAATGGTGGAGGAAGAAACCGGGAAATTATCGGAAAGAACCACCGACCCACGAGAAGCTACTGGCAAGCTTTCTCACATATCCACATTCGCCGAATCCTAGATTCGAACCCACGCAGATAGAGGTGAGATGGAAGTGATCCGTAACGGACAGCGCTTTAGACCACTCGGCCACTCGGGGCCCCACGTAGTAAAGTAACTTTATACAAATTTTTACCTGCAAGATTGCTGCGTGCCTTCAAAATGGGGTCATACTTTTTTAATAAAAAGCGCGCCATGTTTATTTTGCTATTAATTATTAATTTGCCACAGTCATGTAATTGACTGGCGTCAGACTTAAACAAAATAAAGCATTTATTGATTCCCCTGTTAAAATTCATGCACATTGTGCAAAGTCTATCAATTGCACTTATTGTCTTTATTCATTAATAGCATCCTACCCATGCAGATCCGGGTAGGATTTGAACCGAGACATTTGAATTAGAGTCGCATACGCTAAATATTGGTACACCTCGATTTTCACACTGAGAATTAGAAGAAAATATTTTGAAAAAGTAAGTTCTGACGGAGAGGTTTAATAATTTTATCTTCAAAATCTGTATTATTTCCAGCAATTCGTAAAGTAATTTAATATCCATCTTACAATGTGTAGAGTGCATAATTTCAATCGTATTGTGTCTATTCTTTTCATTCAGCTTTTAAATAAGTGAAGTAAAGTTATAAATAATGAAAAAGTTGCTTCTGTATACAAGTTGGAAAAAGAAGATGATATAAGATACGAAAGATTTTCGAACTTGAGTACGCGCGCGCGATATACTGAATAGTCATTAACAACAGCATCGATGGAGTCAACTCAGAAAACTAAATCGGATATATTTCTGCAATTTATCATGTACTATTAATTTATTTTAAAATAAGGTGATATTGAAAAATAGCAAACTTACAGTGGTGATAGATAAGACTTATTTGTCCACGGTACACAGTAAAGTGTATAGGTACGTGGAGGATGCCATTTGAGCTGTTCGGCACATTGCCTTGTTATTGTCCCTCTGTACCATCATATTCAAAAAATATGCTAATGATGAGCATGAATTTATCATATTGTCTGGTTACTATGTCATATACCTAAATAGGAAATACTGAACAGCTCTGTTTGCTATTATTTTGTGTCGGTGAGGAAACGACATTCACCACATTAGTATAGAATTTTGTGGGAAAGGATCTAATGAGGGGCGTCGGCAATCAAGAGCTTGAACATTTCAAACTCTTTCACATTGAATTCAATCAGTAAAACACTCCAGATTCAATCGTATGGTCGAATATTGAGAAACACATTTCTAAAATATGCTGTCCAAAAATAAACGCAGCGGAATTGTCGTTTGAAGATGTGAGGCGAATAATTATAAAAATACCTGGTAAAAAAGAATGACAACATCAACAGTTATGGATGCACCCAGAAATCTACATATATGGAAACCCACCCCAACCCACCCGAAAGTGCACTAAGGGAGTTAGGAAGACTAATTCAATCTCAGATTATGGTTATAGTATATACTGTCGTGGGGCCACTTTTCCTCTTAATACTGTATGCGTGTGTGTCTGTGGTTTTGTATGCGTCGTGTGCGGGGTGGGGGTGTCTTCGTGTGTGGTGTTCATTACATACGAAATTTACGGTTTATGTAACTTTGTTTTTACAATTCTTTCAATTTACATATCACAAATAGGAAGCCCAATATCAATGCGTTTTTTGTTGTTTTTTTTTGTTTGTTATTTTATCCTCATGTTTGTGTTTCGGCTGCCTTAGATGATAAAATGTCTTTGGTACATAAGTCTACTAGTATAACATGATAAAACGTCTTTGGTACACAAATTTATTAGTATATCATGATAAAACGTCTTAGGTACACAAGTCTACTAGTATAACATGATAAAATGTCTTTGGTACACAAGCCTAGTAGTATAACATGATAAAACGTCTTAGGTACACAAGTCTACTAGTATAACATGATAAAACGTCTCAGGTACACAAGTCAAGCAGTATAACATGATAAAACGTCTTTGTTACACAGGTCTACTAGTATGCCATGATAAAACGTCTTTGGTACACAAGTCTACTAATATGTCATGATAAACGTCTTTGGTACAGAGGTCTACTAGTATGACATGATAAAGCGTATTTGGTACACAAGTCTACATATATAACATGATAAAATGTCTTTTGGAACACAAGTCTACTAGTATAACATGATAAAACGTCTTTGGTACACAAGTCTACTAATATGACAGGATAAAACGTCATAGGTACACAAGTCTACTAGTATAACATGATAAAATGACTTTGGTACACCAGTCTAGTAGTACAACATGATAAGACGTCTTAGGTACACAAGTCTACTAGTATAACATTGTGGGGTTCGGTCTAGGGGTGGGGTTCTTCCTATAGACTTTAAAGAATTATGAGGAAGTTCCCCTGGTCCACTTTCAGAATGCTACTTCTGGACAATATATATATATATATATATATATATATATATATATATATATATATATATATATATATATATATATATATATATATATATATATATATATATATATATATGGCAACGAGCCCTCCCAGTCAGCAATGCAGACAGATAAATTATAAGGAAATACGAAGATAAAATTCAAATAATAGCAATTTAATGAAATGATAACTTTAAAAGATCTTAAATTAATCACTGTCACTCTTGACCAAGTGACTGCCTAAATCATCATTTGATTCCAGTGTGAGTAGATTTTCCGTTCTCCTTGTGTGTTACTCATCTATTCTGTCTTCTTTCTCTTGTCTTTCTCTCCTTCCGTTCCCCTTTCGGTATTCTCCTCGACTGTCTCTCTCTACTTCCGTTTCCCTTTTCCCTGTATCCCTCTCTTATTCCGTCTGTCACTCAATGTCTCTCAACGTCACTCAAGGTTGCTCGACTGTCGCTCTAACGACCCTCGAACTTCCCTCGAACGTCCCTCGAAGCTTCCTGATTGAAGCTGTTTTCCAAAGATTCCCTGAATCTGGCCAATTTACGGTTGGCAACGGAGTTCTACCTCTGAACAAAATCGTTTATTATAGCGAACTGCCTAATTCCTACGAAACATCGGTTATTATCCCAGGGTCAAATAAAGGCCCACCCACCTCGCATTTCGATTGGATGGCTCTTGACTCGGTCAGTCGTTCAAACTGTCAATCATCCGAATGTCTGTCTGTGGGTCCCTCAAATGTTACAGTCTACATGTTTGGCGGGTCTTCTGTCGTTTGAAGTGGTTAAGTAAATATCCGCAACGTACACCTGCACTGGTCGAATATCTCGCACGAGCTGACCAAAGACCATGTTACGTAAGGGGATTAGCTAACGAGGGAACTTCCCCAACACCAAAGCTGTTCAGCCAGAGTACAATTTTACACCAGTATACCTTAAGTCAGAACAACCAGTTATACGTACATATACAACACAAAGGGTTGGGGTAAAACGTCACAAACATGATAAAACGTCTCAGGGACAAAAGTCTACAAGTATAACATGATAAAACGTCTTTGGCACACACGTTTACTAATATAACATGATAAAACGTCTTTAGTACACAAGTCTACTAGTATAACATGATAAAATGACCTTGATACACAAGTCTACTAGTATAACATGATAAAACGTCTTTAGTATACAAGTCTACCAGTATAATATGATGTTACGTCTTAGGTACACAAGTCTACTAGCATAATATTTATAAAAAGATGGAACAGAAAACGTATTTTCTTAAGTTCATATGTCTATCTTGTTTAAAGATATGTGCATCATTTGAAATTACAAAAGAAATTATTAAAGTGCATCTTTCTTTTGAGTCCGATAAATTGGAAATTAGTAGGAAATAACATTTTTGTCGACTTTTCATAAAGGCATTCAAATGTTCATTTGGTACTGAAAAATACATATAGTACCACATTTATATGCATTAAACGACACTCGTTATAAAGACATCTGCATTAACTGTGTCTTGTAAGGTCACTATGTGGACTAAAAACTGGCGTTTAACAGTAGTTATCACCAGCTAGTAAGAATCCATCTTGCTCACTCAGTCATGTTCATAGCAGAGCGCCATCAACGGGAGCGTCATATTACACAAAAAAAAAAAAAAAAAAAAAAAAAAAAACCTATCCAAATTCTTTTGTCCTGACTTCGGATCTTATTTAACTTGACTCCACAGACCATAATCATGTGTCATACAAACTTTATTCATCGAACCAGAGCCCTGAGTCATAAAACTCGATAGAACATGACCTTTTAGAGACTACGACCAGACCCTAGAACTTTACCCAAAATTTCGAAAGTAAATGTTACTGTCGTCTTGTAAATCCAACCAATGCATCGTTTTGATTTCCTAGTATGATTTGGAATCTAGTAAAGTTGTGTGGCGGAAGGGCCTCATAGCATATCCCGTTCCTATAGTTTTCACATGATGCAAACAAATATTCACAAATAGAGAATACGTTTCGGTCATTGGAAAGAAACTGGCTTAAAAACCACCATTCTTGCCGAGCCCCTATCACTGAAGCAGTTCAATATGGGATTACAAGGGCAGACGATAAAATAAACGGGCAGACTAACACGGATGTATAATGCAGAAAGGATAATGGACACATCTGTATAGGAAGCATCTTTCTTTTGATCTGCAAGACTTCAAAGCCATGTTCAAGAATAGTTTGTGATCTCGAAGGTGAAAGACAAAGACCATTTCAATAACCGGCCACGCGAATAATTTATTTTCGATCTAGACAACACTGCTGGTTAGAAAACAATTCACCAAACACAAACAATTCACCAAACACGTTGACCACTGTGAAAGATGCCTAGCTATTGTTTCCAAATATAAAAAGGACGCTGCGTGGCGTGTGCAGCTGATTTTATTATGGTGCTATGAAATCGCTAGACCTTGAACTAGTTCGCACAGCATGAGTTAGACTTTTCCGGGGCAGAAACAAACTGAAGAGTCAATAGAATACAAACTAAAACCCAAGTAAACAAATATACAATGAATTCGAAGATTACATTTAAAACTTTCAAAACAAATACCAACTTTAATGTTGTCAAAAAAAAAAAACACGAACCCCAAAAAACCCAAAGAAATGAAACCTCTAAATTTTTTAACAGAAAATCAAGAATTACAATTTAAATTTAATTTATAAACATACGTGAATTTCTAGTCCAGATTGAGGGAAGGGCAGTCACGTCTATCCTACCTGCAGGAGGATTATGTGCGTAAGCGAGCTAGACCAAAATTTACAAATTACTTCTAAGAACGGTTGAGAGCAGAAAAAAATAACATAAATTCGTTCTAGGTAACTCAACCTGGAAATCCAACATTCTCAATCATATCTGTGGGAAACAAAGCTTTAAACCGTAAACGAAACTTAACGTGCGTGTAACGTGTGTGTAACGTGCGTGTACAACAAAATAATTCAAAAACTAATACATAATGCAACAACCTACAGCGTCTAGACTTTATTAGGAGAATTTAGAAAACAAAACCCAAGTAATTGGACTTACATAAAAGACCATCTCCTGACAATTGTACCGAAAATAAGCCCGTTCTCTGACTGATATTACTAAAGCAATTTTACCTAATAAACCTGTCCCCCGACAGTTATGGAAAACTCCCGTAATTTGACATAATATAATCTTATCCTCAGAGTTAAACCAGGTTCATGTAGTTTGGCTTACGTACATCAATTTTCTGACAGTTTCAATGACAGTTACACAAAATGCGTTATTTTACCTATCTAATCCCGTCCTCTGACCGTTACCTAGTTTTAAGTAATCTGATTTACATAAGCCCGTTCTCTGACAGTTACACAAAACTCTCGCAATTTGACATAATATAATCCCGAGTTAAACCATTTTAATTATTTTGGCTTACCTACGTCAATCCCCTGACAGTTTCAATAGACCCAAGTAATTTGACTTACGTAAGCCCGTTCCGACAGTTACACAAAACTCCCGTAATTTGACCTACTTATGCCCGTCCACTGACAGTTTCACTAGACTCAAGTAATTTGACGTAAGAACGCCTAATGAATGAATGACAGTTACACAAAACTCGCGTAATTTGACCTATATAATCTCGTCCTCTGACAGTTACCTAGTTTCAAGTAATTGGACGTACGTAGCCCCGTCCCCTTACATTTACACAAAACTCCTGTAATTTCACCTGCATATATGTTACACAAAACTCAAGCAATTTAATATATGTAAGCCCTTCCAATGACGGTTAAACAAAATTTCCGTATTTTGACCAACATAAGCCCGTCTCCTGACAGTTACACGCGACTAAGCACATGCGACAAACTTCACACCGTGTTATACACCACACCTTAAAGATAACGCAATATACAACAAATAGCTCCTTAATCTTGAAGGTAAAGGTCACCAATGATTCGACACTCAACTAGCATTATAACAAGGAAACTCCCACAACAGAACTAGCAACTGAGGGGAGGGGAGTACGAGCCAAAAAGCCCAAATTCATATAAAAATAAATAAGAAATAAGAGAATAAACACACAAAGTATGAACCACACACACACACACACACACACACACACACCCATACATACATACATACATATATATATATATATATATATATATATATATATATATATATATATATATATATATATATATATATATATATATATATATATATATATATATATAATAGAAAGAGTGCCAATAAATAAATAAAAAAATTAAAGAAAAAGGAAGGGCAGGAATCAGAGTCATAACAGGGTCTGACTTCAGGCATAGGAGAGGACATCTCTAACATTCTAAACAGTTCTATGTATTTGGACGAGGCTGCATAAAGTCTATAAATAAATTACCGTTTTCCAATTGCAGTTTCACATTTTGACATTGTGATAAATATACAAATGTAAAATACATATGAAATTTAAGCGGTAAATTTTAGCCACCTCCTGAACAGCAGTATGATAATCATGATTAAATATTTGCGTTTTTCGACGGAAGGATATATTTCCCAATTCTTTCCTAACTCCTGTAAAGCTGACCGTTCAACCTTTGGGATAATAATGTGTAATGGCGTCGGGGGGGGTATGGGGTGTGGACCGCACCTGGTGACACCATCAAAGGGGGTGATACCAAAATGACTGTCTATACATTTTCTAAATTTGTGTGCAGGAAGGGTGTCCATGGGGGTGACACCATGAGTTACCGCACATGACTATCTCTACAAATTTTGTACAGGAAAGGAGCTTCCTGGGAATGACACAATATGTTACCACACCTGACCGTCTGTACAAGTTTTGAATATTTGTGCAGGAAAGATGTCCATGTGAGTGACAGCATGAGTTACCGCACTGGGTGACACCAACCCTAGTGATGCCATTGATAAAATCGCGTGGTTTAAAAATAGGCATAATTATCAATCATTTTGACCTATAACTTAAGACATGCGTAGTGTTCAAGTTAAGTCTCAAAAATGTACATATAGTCTGCTATAAACTAGATTTCATATATAATCTTAGCGTGATATTCAATTTCTGTATAAATCGTATGCTTGTTAATCCATTTCCGTCGAAACAAAACATGTTGATTGTAGGATGAAGATTCCAGATAAGGATAAATGTCACGCATTTCATATTACACTGTGTAACCCATTTTCTTCCCGTGAGTTCAAAAGAAAGAACAGAAGGAAATACAATTTGATTCGACGATTTGGTCAGAATACATGTATATGCAGTGACAAATGATTAAAATATGTAACCTATTTAAGTTAACATACATGACATGTTAAAAGATTATTTTTAAACAAAGACTATTGCAAATCCTGCAATTACCCAGACTCCATATTACTCTTGTTACTAATCTGCGTCATCGAGAATATCTTTATCAACACCCTTCTTTTGTGTCATATAAAATGTTAAAAATTTAAAAGTAATATTCCGAGACATGTCCTCCTGTTTGGGTGTAGGACTTCCGATGCGTCTGCTTTTTCTTTCCATTTTACTTGTGTTGCTTTTAATTTTTGTTTGGTCTTTGTTCAGGTTTCGGACAGAAATCTAGCACTATGAGTTTCAAGCAATTTACTTCATTTTTTTTATGATAATGATCAAAAGCAAGTTAAACAAAGATGGTGAATAATAAGGTATGACTGAGACACAGCAAGAAATTGGTTCTCAACAATTGTAGTTTTCGCAAAACCAGCAGGAGTTTAATTTTCATGTTCAAAAAGTTGCACGAAGCACGATAAACACGGTTTTCAGTTCTGATGAAAAGCTACAACGAAGTTTGTGGATTTCATTGTTAAAACGTTTCAAAGCTGCCAGGGATAAGAAGTTTAAATTGTCGAAACTTTCTGCGTAGTCAGCGCGATGTTTTTAGTATCAAACGCTTGCACCAAGTCGTAAAAAGTGTTCTCATACTGAATAGTGCACGTGTTACCCGAAAAAGTACATTCTCCTTCATAAATGTTCGCATAAAAACCAGCGCGAAATGCATATTTCATGCTCAGATGCTTGCATGAAGATTGCGAGAAGTGCATATTTCTTGTCCAAAGCTTACATGAAGACTGAGAGGGAGAGATAAATGTTTGCCTTTCTTTTGTTAAAGGTTGCTTGTATGCAGCCAGAAGGATAATCGTTAGCTTCCATAATCTATAGCTTCAAGAAAAGCCATAAAAACTGCTTGAAACTAGCAAGAACCAAAGATTTCCTTCTTAAAAGCTCGCGTAAAGTCGGCAGCTAGTGAGCTTGCGAGTACAGTCATCCGGAAGTGAATTTGCGCGAAGCCAAAAAAATGTTTCATTCCATAAGCACGTAGTTTTGTTTTATTCCTCAAATGTTCGCATGAAGCCCGTAGGAAGCGTAGTTTTCATTCTTGAGAGTTCGTATAAAGCCAGAGCAATTAGGAATGTTAAAGCAATAAAGCAGCGTGCGTGAAGTTGCAAAGGATATATAAAGCTTGCAGGAGACTAACAAGTGTAAATTTCTTGCTCAGAAATCTTATACTAAGCAGAAAGAAATGAAGTATTAAGTTCTTAATTCTCAAAACGTGCGCGTAGCCAGAAAGACGTATCACGTATTTGAAATTCTAGAGCATACTAGATGTGAACAGAAAGCATACTTTGAGGCCAAAAAGCAAACTCGAAGGCAGCAAGCGTACTTGATGGCAACGAGAAGCATAGTTTTAGATTCGAAGGCTTGCGCGGACCAGAGGGAACTGCAGTTTTCGTATTCAGAAGGTTGCATGAAACCAGCATGTCCATAATCGTCTATATAAACACAGAACGGTAATTTTCATGTTCAAAGGTTCCTCCGAACCTACCGAAGTGCAGTTTTCATGCTCGAAATCGTGATCGAGGCATGTCAAAAGTCATACTCGAAGCCAAAGATAAGTGCCATTTTCATGTTCAAAAGTATGAGAAATGAAATACTCTGTGTGTGTGTGTGTGTGTGTGTGTGTGTGTGTGTGTGTGTGTGTGTGTGTGTGTGAAAGAAACTTATACTGCAATGTAAGAACGGAACACGAACGTTTGACATGTTCCATAAAATTTTTATACCACCTGTTTCGATTTTCGAACTATACAAACCTTTGTCATTTTATCTAGAATAAAGCAAAATTTGTTATTTACACTATTTATTTTTTTTTCTTAAATGGAATTAAATATGATCTAGCTTTAAATATTTGGTATTTATCGGTCTTCAAATTTGAGCCGCGAGACAAAAATCTCACAACTTAACGCAGACGCTAACATTGACTGGAATAATATAAATAATCACGTTAAATGCGACAGAAAAGAGTATACACTTAATGAAGCTTATGGACAATTTTAACTTAAAATTATTTAAACTTTTTTTTGCAATCGCATTACCAAGCTTTCCCTTAGCGCCGTTTAATATAAGAGCAAGATTGAAAATAATAGTCCATGTATGTCGGTATCTTACTTTACACTTAAAATAATGCTTCCAGACAGAGGTTAAACAATAGTCCATGTATGTTAATATCTTTCCTTTCAAATTCAGCCTCAGTTGAGACCTGGCAGAGTTAAATACAATTAAACTAAACTGCCTTTAAATACTTGACATCTCTCTATTATCCTAGATGTAGGTGCAAAATATGAATCCACCGGTAGCGGTAATAAAAGCCAGACAACACATTGCTGTTCAATCATCTAGAAAGAAGCCGACAAAAGAGCAGACGATAGGGCGCGTGGCGGACCGCCTGTTGCCACTTAAAAGCGTGCCGTAGTTTTTCGGAATGTTACCCGACGTAAAGGTCGTACCGTTGGTAATAATAAATATTAGGTTTATTACGAACGTTGTGCGTGGGAAGGTTCACGACTCAATTCAACCGTAGATCATTATTTTAAAGAATGTTTAGAAGAGCAAGCTAAATTACGTTGACTCGAACACAGTCTGTTGTTTTTCTTTTGAACATATCAGTTTACGCCAATCGCCAGTAAAATTAAAACGGTTATTGACTTTCAAAACCATTAAGTGTAATTAGCTCATTAAATCAATAATTGTTATTTATTAAAAAATTTTAGTTCTAAATACAATAAATGACTGCAAATTTAATACTCGTAAATCTGGAAATCGTACGTCAGAAACTAAAGCGAACATGCTTATCACTGACAAACTACAACATTTAAGGTAAACTACTAAAACCAATGAAAACTAAAGAAAGATATTGATTGAGCATGTCAAAATTTATCACATACTACTGAAGATCATAGTAGAATCTTTATTTTTCTCCTAATTTAACATTAGATCTACTGACCGTTCAATAATCTTACATGTATCTGATAGAAAACAGCACAAAAGACTAAACAGAACATTTTATATCGAATTCAAACTGGCAGTAGATGACACCAGAAACAGGTGAGATTAAGCCGATTACGGGAAGGTTACTTGACCTAAAATTCTGTTTCATTCAGTCGCAGTCCAGTGTCCAAGTTAGAGCGTGACAAAGTATTTTACAATGCTCCATGTTTAAGTTCATTTGGAAGGGTTTATCTTACAAAAAGTTCTCGTATGCCTTAGATAACATTTTAGACCTTAATTGACACTATACATCCAGTATTGGGTTGAGGTGCCGTTACAACCCCCATACACATGCAGACAGACACAGACATACCCATGAGCAAATTACACAACAAAGGACTTATCCAAGTCAGCAGATTTGACTCCAAATGTAGAAAAATGATTTATTAATAGAGTTGTATGTATGTATGTATGTATGTATGTATGTATGTATGTATGTATGTATGTATGTATGTATGTATGTATGTATGTATGTATGTATGTATGTATGTATGTATGTATGTATGTATGTATGTATGTATGTATGTATGTATGTATGTATGTATGTATGTATGTATGTATGTATGTATGTATGTATGTATGTATGTATGCATGCATGCATGCATGCATGCGCTCTTAAATTTTATATATTTTAACTGCAAGAACAGTCATAAAGACCTAATAATGTTAATCATGTCATTATATGTTTTTTTTATTCTTTTTTAGTTTTATCAAATGTTGTAAAGCGCTTAGAGCTTCTAATGATTAGGCGCTATATAAAGTCAACATTATTATTATTATTATTATTATTATTATTATTATTATTATTATTATTATTATTTTGTTGTTGTTGTTGTTGTTGTTGTTGTTGTAGGGCCGGATTTACCATTATACTTAAGTGTGCTTCAGCACAGGGCCCCTGTTGGCCGGGGCGTGGGTGGGATCTTCTTAGCCACAATTTAATTTACGATGAATGTTTCGAATGTCTGTCACTATTGTAACTACTCCTAAATTTCCTGAGTATATATGAGTGATTACCTGTGTAGGCATACAGGGTCTACCTCCTTCAAGGCCCCAAGTAATGAGCCCGATAACTGAACTAGTACAGGGCCTAATTTGTCCTAAATCCGGCACTGTATGTAAGGATGTAAAGTGAAAAACTGAATCGCACAAACATTAGGATTGATAAACCTTTCAAGCCAATGTAAATCTGAAGTACATGTTACAATATTCAACGTAAAGATGTTACAACTCTGTACAATGAATATAATGCAAACATCAAAGATGTTACAATTATGTACTATGAATATAAAGCAAACAGCAAAGATGTTACAACTCTGTACACTGAACATAAAAAACAGTAAAGTTATTCCAACTCTGTACCATGTATATAAAGCAAACAGTAACGATGTTACAACTCTGTACAATGAATATAAAGATAACAGTAAAGGAAAGAGGAATGAGACAGCAAAAGCAGGTGGATAGCTAGAATGTTGATTTAAACCACGACAATATAATTTTTAAAAATAAGTCAAATTCTAGTTTGGATTTCTTGAGTGTTTTACGTCACAGCATAACACGCGTTATTTAATGCGGGGAAGTAGGAGTGAAGTACATTACCCAAGGATACCACGGTTGCCGAACGGAGCTTTTTCTGTTGTAGGATTTGAACCACTCTGATCATTCGCATCCAAGGAAGCGCCTTTAGGAATCACTGTACTAATGCAGTTTCCATAGCAAACATATGCAAACACCATGATATTAAAAATGCAATAACATTTCTGAGTGCCCATGATCAAACCTATGTTTATCTGTATAGATGAAATTGGATGTCAGCTACTATTTAGAGGAAATGATATGAGCCGCTGCATTTTCTGGACCTGCATGCGTTTGAAACATGTGCTTTCAATTACGCACCGCTAATTTTAGTAATGAGTGTTCCAAACTCGTTGCTGTTAAATGACTGAAATTTCATCAAAAACAATGTATTTTTTCACTGTTCTTTTTTTTTAATTACAACAGGGATAAGCTCTCAAAAGATTCTTTTTTCTAAAACATAACTTACATTATTAACCAATCCTGGCCACCTAAACCCATATATACTGTATTCAATGTTCACCCATATCCAGGCTGGTTCCCATTTTTCCAAATAATTAGTGCCGCGTGTCCTTTATCTAATATCTGGCGATTTACTATCCAATTTTGAATATTATTCCAACGCCGAAGAAAATAGTTTCAACACTTAGCCACTTTCCTTTGTTTATTTTAATAAATTGTTAGTCAATCTAATATAAGTCTAGACTGTAATTTAAACTAAGTAAAAATTTTAATAAGACACGTGTTGTTTGCAAAACGTAAATTACTTATTTGAGTAAGTCGATTGCGTGATTTTGTGTACATTGTGAAGCTTTTTAATTTCATATGTTTAATTTCATAGGTAAGTAAATCTTGCATGTAGTCCTCAAAACCATACTACCTAAATAGAGGTAATCAATTTTGAAAAATAACACTACAAGTTCTTAAGTTTGAAAGTCGAACTCGCGTTCTTTCGTTTGCCTGTTCTGCACGCTTGCTTCTAAGCCGCCGCGGCTCCTAAGCAAAATTGGCTACGATCATTGAATTATCGAAGAAATATAATATTATGCCATATATTTTTACAAAAATCAACTTTCGTTAAATATAATTCGATCCCATTATCTTTTTTTTTATGTCATGATGTCAACATCATCATTTCTCTGAAACTTCACCTGCCCAAATAGCAGGACCGGATTAAAGGAGTGCCTCTCCCCTTTAGCGGGTGCATTGCTTAATATTGCACATGTTAAATTAACCATGCGTTCACTATCCCTTTACCACATCAAAAGTGTACAGTACACCCCGTGCTCAATAAGTCACATACGTGTACTATAATAGGCATGCACTAATGCCCCAGCAGTAAATCATTAATGTACAGTACTACACGTACTCTGTATACCTCAGCAGCACATCGTAAGTGTACAGTAATACCTGTCCTCTTATGTTCAAATTAGCACATCGTGAATGTACGATATTAGCCGTGCTTTTATGTGAGCCAGTAATACGTCGTATGTGTACAGCATTACCAGTGACCTATGTGCCTAGTATAGCATTACCCGTGCTCTAAATGGCCTTGATTCATTTTAACGTGTAAAAATATTTTTTTACGATAACATCGCTACAAACTATTAAGAATATGCTTTCCCTGAATCAACACGCGTCTTTAATGGTCGAATTTCAATCCTCCTATTTTCTTAACGAACCTACTTTCCCCAGAAACCTTAATCCAATTTTGGGTGATAAGAGGTGGCCCAGACATTCTGATCCCGTGCTGTACAATAAAATCACCGCAAAAGTACAGGTAAATGGGACTGAAACGAATAGTTTTGAGATACAAAGATCGGTGAGACAATGGTGCCCACTATCAATTTTATTATACGTAAAATCAATAAGAATACTGAGAATAAAAATAAGAAACAACAACCAAATAGAAGGGATAAAAATACCAAATATAAAAGATGGAATTAAACTGCTCCAACATGCTGATGATTGCACCAACTTTATAAAAGACCATAATCTTTTTAACACCTAGAAAAGGAATATGAGAAATTTGGTAAAGCATCAAGACGGAAATACTAAAAATAGCAAACTGGAGGGGAAATCACCTAGTTTACCTCCCCAATATATAACAACAGGTCTAGTAAAAACAAACAAAAAACAAAAAAAAAAATTGGGGACGGGGACTCGATGAAGAAAATGAAAACTACAAACAAATACTGGAAATTTTTTATAAAAAAAATGCATAGAAATCTAGGCGTATACGCCATTTAGTATAATGGAGCGAGCCCAAGTGGCAAAAACCTACTTCTATTCCAATATGAATTACATACTTAAATATATGCGAGTGGGAGTTGGGGACATTAGACAATGAAATAATAAAGTAGATATGGGGTTATAAAACACATATACAAAAAGACGCATTATACAAGTAAAAAAAAGGGATTTAACCTACCAAATCCAGTTACTCTAAAAAAATACGAATATTTTAAACCGTTTTAAATAAAATCAAAACCTAACATGCCATGGGAAGCTTTATACACTTATTGGTTTGACTTTGCGGCAAGAAATAATATATATATATATATATATATATATATATATATATATATATATATATATATATATATATATATATATATATATATATATATATATATATATATATGTATATATATATATATATATATATATATATATATATATATATATATATATATATATATATATATATATATATATATATATATATATATATATATATATATATATATATATATATATATATATATATATAAGAACAACTCCCAAAGCAAGATAATTAAAGTGCCTAGAAAATTTAGGAAAATAAAAAAATCTTTTGTTACAATACAGGGATAACAATGAATTTTGTAAAATTTAAAAAGCACATACGAATGGATAAGAGACGCGAGCACCAAAAACACAAGAAATAAAATAGAACAAGAAGTATGGGGAGTTAGCTGGGGAAAAATATGGGGACAATGGAAGAAAATTAAATCACTCAAAATACAAAGTATTGTTTTTAAATACTTACACAATGCATGGCTAACAGGGGATGTAGCCATGCGGAGGCACATGATCAAACAGGGGATGTAGCCATGCGGAGGCACATGATCAAACAGGGGATGTAGCCATGCGGAGGCACATGATCAAACAGTGGATGTAGCCTGCGGAAACACCTAATCAAACAGGGGATGTAGCTATGCGGAGGCACATGATCAAACAGATGCCCAAAAGCCCCATCTGCAAGAATGCAAATTATACAAAAATTCACGCAATAACGGAATGTGAAAAACAACAATAGAACGGAATAAAATTATAGTACAAATATCAAAAACTGAGCAATACAAGAAAAATATGCTATTATATCTTGATGGAAACTTTGCAAAAGAAACATAATAATACCTAATATGTCACCTGATTTTACTTAACCTATTAAATAAAATCTAACTTTGTTTTTTTTTTCTCTTCCCTTTTGGGACAGAGAACCTACACATGGAAGAAGTAACGTAAGACATCGTGTGGCTATACCACATGGCGCTACGCGAAGTGGACAGGCCTACGAAATAGCCTTAGAAAAAAAGCAATGTGTAACACATGGACAGACAGGACTCACAAATGGGAAATAAGGAACTATAACTAACAAGGGTGGCATAGTATAACATCAAACTAACCTTATATAATACTATGTGAGATTTAGGAGCAAAATGAAGCGATTGACGTAGAAAAAATGTTACTCACTGAAGGATGCAATCCAAATACTCAGTTTCATGATAATAACTATTATTATCAAATTTTACTTAACTTCTAAATTTTTTTTATGATTATAAAAAGATGACACAAAACAAATACAAGTAAAACAGATTATTTTTTATTTTCTTTAGTGCAACGTCTCACTCTCAAAAATAAGTTCTAAATTCCAAAATGTTAAAACCGGTTTTTTTTAAGTGAATTAAATGTATACCCAACAACGTGTGTGTGTGTGTGTGTGTGTCCTCTCTCTCTCTCTCTCTCTCTCTCTCTCTCTCTCTCTCTCTCTCTCTCTCTCTCTCTCTCTCTCTCTCTCTCTCTATATATATATATATATAAATATATATATATATATATATATATATATATATATATATATATATATATATATATATATATATATATATATATATATATATATATATATATATCTACATCCATATATACACACATCTACATCCATATATACACACATCTACATCCATATATATATATATATATATATATGGATGTAGATGTGTACTTGTATGAAAGGTGTATAGGGTATATGAGCGATGGTATATAAATATATGTATATGTATGTGAGAAAATATGAAATAGGAAAACTTGGGATATATCTTAATTTGAATAAATTGCCGTCCTTACAAAACACTTTATAGCAAACACACATTATAGCATGTTACATATAGCGCACAAAGGACATAGGAAACCCTTGGCAAAGGTCATAGAAAGTTTGAAAAAGGGGAGTGACTCCGAGAAAGTAATTGAAACTTAATCGGATGAACGAACCGAACCTTTCAGGTACACTAGGGAATAAATGCCCCGTCAAAAATGATCTTTAAACAATTTTTGATCAAAATATTCTATATATAAAAAGATAAATCACACTACATATGGAGGAATACACGAATACATGAAATACTTTTAATTTTTTTTCCACTAAGTAGAGGGCATCTGTCTGGTGCCCCTCCCCTCAACGAAGAAAAAGTGCTGTATGTAATCAGTCAAATTAAATGTTCAACATGTGTAGGATACATAAAACAAAATTGGCAAATATTAAATACAACTTTCAGAGATATATCCACATAAACGAAGTGAATAAATATGAAAAGTTCTGCATCGGCGTTGATCCCTTATGTAATGCTAGCTGAATAAATCTCCATTGTATTTTTTGAGAAATAAGCATGCATTGGGCTGTTAAGTGAGACATATCGCGTGAAGAGACAAATATAGCAAGACACATCATAATGAGACATATCATGCGATGAGACATATATAACAAGACACGTATCGTATAATGAGATACTTCTAATGAGAAATATCATAGAAAGACATCTTATAACCAGACACATCAAATAATGACACATAATATAACTAGACACATTATATACTATGCTATTTCAAACATTCTTTAGCAGGAAATGAATTTCAAAGACCAATCTTAGAATATTTAATTCAAATAAAATAAGTTAGAATTATTAACAGTAGATGACACACTGGTTTTAGGGAGTCAGTATCATTGTTTAATCTCGAGTGTCCAAAATTGCTTGACTTCGGTGTTTTGGTTTGTTCTCTCTCTTTGCATGTTAATTTGTTCTAACTAACGAACCATAAATTGCAGACGAAGTAGCATATATTACGTAAGACTAAGCTACTTTCTCCTTGTGTATGGATTCAATTTAATGTCGGTAACCAATCTAAATCGGATATTTTGCCAGCGATTTGCCAGTCAAGCTTAGTGATCCATAAAATTGAACACTTATAAAAGAATAGTGAAAACATAAGCATAGATCTTGAACAGATCTGACGCTACACGTCATGTTTTGCTGAAAATTTATTTGTCAGCGATTCATGAACGTCTGAAATGAGCTAAAAAAAAAAAACTTCGTAAATTTTGAACATAAGCAGCTGCCTAAGACGAAATTTTGAGAATGTTACTGGTACAAAAACGCTGATAAGCAATCTGAAATCAGAAATAAAGCGATCTTGAAAGCGGGATAATTTGAAAGGAATGGAGCTGCACTAGGCAGAATGTTATTCATTAGGCAGAGACGAGCAAGCATTACACGTACCCAGTGTCTGATTAAGGCCTTCCACAGCCCTAAACACTGAAAAGATATTGGCGCCCCCCCCCAATGCGAAACTAAAAGATTATGAAAAACTAAATAAGATGTTAAAGTACCGGTTTTGCTATAATTCCAAACCACAAATATTCGTACATGCAGATGGAAAAGACCTTTATTAATTTAATCAATTTTATCATCAATTTTTAGTTTCATTTTTATATTGCCTCGTTTGGGCTGATTCACTAGCTTAGTGGTTAAATGGGTAATCCGGCACTGCTCGTACTAATACAAATATATGTGAAAATTAAAATATATGCAGAAAACAAACTTTTAGTCTTTGGGAGGATACCATCAGCAGAGTACAAAAACAGTGTTACGTATTGGCTCGTTCACAGTAACAAAGAAAGAGTGAATACAACAAGCTTTATTAATTTTAGCAAAAATAATTTATTTCCTTAGAAAACATGGAGAAATGCTAAGTATATGACAATACTTACGATTTACGAAAGAGATTCAAAAAGGTATAAAGATATAAAAAATAGTTCTATGAACTATTCTAAATTGACATAGTCTTAAGTTCAGTTCCGGTACTAGATGTCGGATGATGACATCAGACGAAGGCTAACACAAAAATCCCAGAATTTTCAGTGAAACATAGTTTGTGTTGTTCTGTTCCGTTCCAATTTAGAAGAATTTCAGAAAATATCTTTGTCCAAACTAGTAGTGTTGTTCTCCAGGGAAAATTAATTATTTAGAAAGTAGACGAAGTATAATTATCTCCACAAACAAAACACATGTCGTTATACATAGACAGACAACTTCTTCTAGCATATAAATATTTTTTTAAGGTAATGGAAATTATGTGTTTCTCTAAGATGTTGAAATCGGCTTCGGATCTGACTCTTAACTTTCTTGCAGATAACATAGCATATAAACGAAGCTAATACGAGGACACGTTTAATTTCGTAAAGCATCTGGACTTCAGTAGAGCCTGACCAAGTATCAGCCAGTCATTTACATAGCTACTTCTGAATGTTCACTTGCGACGAATTTACTATCATACACAGCTCGTGCTTACATGAGTTACATTTATGATTTAAGTGAAGACGATGTTTCTAACCAAACATTAGACCCATGGTAACATAATCATAATAATAAATGATAATAATTATAATAATAATAACTACATTTAATGATATAAAAATAAATAAAAATGAAATAAAAAGATTTATACAGAATTCATTCCTTAACACAATTCAACTGCAGGGTCGTAACAACAGGATACCGTCCGTAGAGTGCATATAGAGGACATCGTCCTCAAAGTGCAATTAGATGCAGATGCATTTAGAGACACCGTCCGCAGAGTACAATTAAAGGACATCGAGTGCAGTTAGAAAGAATCGCAGAAGATATACGTTAGCTATATTTTCTCTCCGTTTACCTGTAATTTCTGATTACTGAATACATGTACATTGTGGTTATCGTTGGTATTTGCGAGGCACGCAGTGGATCTGGTGCTGGTACACCGTAGTATATCGGTAATTATAGTCCGAAAAGCTACCATAGTGCGATTAGAAAAATAGGTAGCAAATCCTCTACACGATGCCAACGATTGAATCACCAGCGTTGGTGACCCAGACCTGATTCAGTATATTGCCGCCCACATGATGTCTGACATAGAATATGCATCGACCTTGAGCTGTTTAACACACTATTCTCTGCCGCCTCCCCCCTTCCAAATTTTCCGCCAAATAAACCAAAAATGGATCTTTTTATATCAAGATGGTTATTAACGTGAATTGTTAAACAAAGTTTCTATTGTAGTACATCCAGTGAAATACCCGTCTCTGTATGACCAAATGTATAGGGGTCGGCCATTTCAGATTCTGAGGAGGGGGGCCTCCAATTTGTTTTTAAAATAATTTTAACACTTTGAAAGCATCATCCTTGCTCTGGTTAGAAAGGGGATTGGGGGAAGGCGGAAGAAAACAACTAATTTATTCATGTTATTAGCTTAAAGAAACAACACATTCTGGCTATGGAGATAATTACAAACCAACCCTACCCAACAACACCCCAAAGTAAAATTTAAAAACATTAACCATCATGAAATCGAAAAGGGGATCGGGGTGGCCGGGTGATGTAAGGCGTTCGCCTTATATAAATCACTAGTATCTCACCTCCGTCCGCTCGGATCGGTCAACGTGAATATGTGAGAACTTGGCAGGGGCTTCATGTGGGTCAATGCTTGTTCTGGTGCTGCCCCTATATGTATATGCTGTCCGCCATGTATTATCATCTATCATGCTCTGGGAAACCTCGTTATACCCACAAAATCAAAACGGAAAGTGAAATACGTTTTTCATTCTCAATAAGTTCCATGGAATAATTTAGAGTATTTTTATATTTAAAAAAAAATATCCATGACTTCAACGACCTCTGTTCTCACGAATACTTGCATCCGATCCGCATAACAAAGATATTGTTTCTCATTCTTTCAACATGTGTATTTACAAAACTTTGCCAGAACAAATGATGTCACCGAAACTAAACTATACTTCATATTGTACATTCAACTGGTGTGTGTGTGTGTGTGTGTGTGTGTGTGTGTGTGTGTGTGTACGTGTGTGTGTGTTGATCTAAGGCAAAGCAATACAGCTAGAATATTGAGTGCCGAGGCAATTGGAGTAAAACACTTTGCCCAAGGACACAACATGGTGGCCGACCTGGGTTGATACGTCTGTATGATTCGAGCCCCCCACCCTTTAGGTCGATATAGGCACGCCAACACTGCGGAGCAGCTCATCTCTTCAGTTTTCGACTCGAGAAGCGGGGGAAACGGAGAAGGGGATCTGGCCTATTAGACATCCCTGAGGCCGCAGTGGTTTTTAAAATAGTAAACAGACAAAATAAAATGATTGGATTTTTTTTTCAATGACCAAAATGGCTATTTGTTAACTAAATATGTTATATATATATATATATATATATATATATATATATATATATATATATATATATATATATATATATATATATATATATATATATATATATATATATATATATATGTATGTGTGTGTGTGTGTGTGTGTGTGTGTGTGTGTCTCTCTCTCTCTCTCTCTCTGTATATATATATATATATATATATATATATATATATATATATATATATATATATATATATATATATATATATATATATATATAACCATATTTGTATATATAAACGCCATGGGCAAATATTAATAGTGCGGATCAATATAGTATTGCTTAATATGCAACAATATGGTGAAACGTATATAGCTCAACAAGCAGCAGTATGGTAAAATGTGTATAGCTAGATATGCAACAATATGGTGAAACGTGAATCGATATGAAACAAGATGGTTAAATGTGTATAGCTCGATAAGCAACAAAATAATGAAACGTATTTATCTCGATATGCAACAGTATGGTAAAACGTGTATATCTCGATATGCAAGAGTATGGCGAAATGCGTGCAGCTTAATATGCAACAGTATGGTGAAACGTGAATCGATATGCAACATTATAGTTAAATCATTTAGGTTGCAAGTAAGAAAGTATTTGAGTGAGACTGAAGTAGTGATTAGAGCTCTGTTAAGTTTTTAAGTAACTTGAATAGTGTGATGACGCAACGGTATGGTATATTGGTCTAAATTTGACCATATTAGTAGGTATTTTAGAGATTCTAGTAAATACTTCAATTAATCATATATAAAGGCATCACCTAATCTGACGTTGTTATTACCAATCAATAGTAGTAAGATCGGTCGAGAACTAAATTGGAACTAAAGCAGGCTACTGCCATATTTAATGCATGCAAATAAAAGTAGAAATGATAACAAAAGGTAGTAGACACAACGCCAGGTGCAACAGTAATAAAAGTAAAACATTATATATATATATATATATATATATATATATATATATATATATATATATATATATATATATATATATATATATATATATATATATATATATATATATATATATATATATATATATATATATAAGCCTATTTACTTATTCCTTTTGATACATAACATATATCAAACAAGATCGCATAGCCTTATATTAAAACGTTTATGAATGTAATAACAGCATTTAGGAGATCGTAACTCAATGACTAACGCCACCGATTATACAAGGTACCTAATACCCTTTGCCTTCTTCAGAAGGAAGTAGATTGTCATTGACTGAAAAACTTTCTTTCTCTGTGTCTGAATAGGAGATCAAATTTTTAAGTTGACTATGGTCTAAGTGACCCAAAACAGTCTGAGTATCCTAACGAATATGATGGTGTGAGATTTTAGTTTCTGGCTGATGGACAATCTATATCTTTCTAACTGAACTATAAAACAAAGTGTCCAAACAAAAATCGATATATGACAATAAGACAAAGTGTCCAAAACACACGATATATGACAATAAAACAAAGTGTCCAAACAACACGATTTATGACAATAAGACAGTGTCCAAACAACACGATATGTGACACTAAGACAAAGTGTCTAAACAAAAATCGATATGTGACAATAAGACAAAGTGTCCAAAACACACGATATATGACAATAAAACAAAGTGTCCAAACAACACGATTTATGACAATAAGACAGTGTCCAAACAACACGATATGTGACACTAAGACAAAGTGTTCAAACAAAAATCGATATGTGACAATAAGACAAAGTGTCCAAAACACACGATATATGACAATAAAACAAAGTGTCCAAACAACACGATTTATGACAATAAGACAGTGTCCAAACAACACGATATATGACAATAAAACAGTGTCCAACACACGATATATGACAATAAGACAAAGTGTCCAAACAACTCGATATATGACAATATGACAAAGTGTCCAAACAACACGATTTATGACAAAAAGACAGTGTCCAAACAACACGATATGTGACAATAAAACAGAGTCCAAAACACGGTATATGACAATTAGACAGTGTCCAAACAACACGATATATGACAATAAGACAAAGTGTCTGTACAAGATGATATATGACAATTAAAAGTGTATGTACTACACGATAGATGACAAAAAGATAGTGTCAGTACTTCACCATATATAACAATAAGACAAAGTGTCAAAATTTCACGATATATGACAATAAGATCAATTGTCAGTACTACATGATAAAACAAGAAGTGTCAGTACTACACGATATACGACAGTAAGACAAAGTGTCCAAACTACAGAATATAACACAAAATTAAAAGTGTCAGTACTACACGATATACAACAGTAAGACAGTGTCCAAACTACACAATATAACACAAAATTAAAAGTGTCAGTACTACACGATATACGACAGTAAGACTAAGTGTCAAAACTACACAATATAACACAAAATTAAAAGTGTCAGTACTACACGATATACGACAGTAAGACAGTGTCCAAACTACACAAAATAACACAAAATTAAAAGTGTCAGTACTACACGATATACGACAGTAAGACAAAGTTTCCAAACTACACAATATAACACAAAATTAAAAGTCAGTACTACACGATATACGACAAAAAGACAAAGTTTCCAAACTACACAATATAACACAAAATTAAAAGTGTCAGTACTACACGATATACGACAGTAAGACAAAGTGTCCAAAATACACAATATAACACAAAATTAAAAGTGTCAGTACTACACGATATACTATAATAAGACAAGATGCACTTTACAATATGACAATAAGACAGTATCCAAGCAACACTACATAAGACAATGTACAATATATAACAATGTGACAAAAGTGTCCGAACTACACCAAATAAGACGAAAAGAAAAAGTGTCAGTACTGCACGATATACTACAGTAAGACAAGTTATACAAACTACACGATATGATAGAACAAGTGTCAGTATTACACGATATACGACCATAAGACAAGGTGCACTTCACAATATATGACATTGAGACATAGTGTCCATACTACACTATAAAAGACAAAAAAGTCAGTACTGCACAATATATGACAATGAGGCAAGTGTCCGAACTACACGATATATAATGAAAAGAAAAAGTATCAGTACTACACGATATACGACAGAAAGAACAGGTGTACAAGTTACACGATATATGACAATAAGACAAAGTGTCAGCACTACACGATGTATGATAATAAGACAAGGTACACTACACAAAAAGAAGTGTCAGCACTACACGATGTATGACAATAAAACAAAAGGTCAAATCTACATTGGAAATAATGTAAGTTCTGTTGTATGCACTAGCTATATTTGTAACAGATTAAAATCACCAGAAAACGTGAATATTGCATAATTGCTTCACCTTTTGCGCATTCAGTACGCAGAGAGAGAGAGAGAGAGAGAGAGAGAGAGAGAGAGAGAGAGAGAGAGAGAGAGAGAGAGCGCACATACACAATCTATTTAACAGCAGTTAAATAGACTGCGTACGAAATAAATGCTTCCAAGTAAAGATAATTGTATCAGGGATGCTACATTAAATCTTTCTGGTCTCGTGTCAGTGCTCGAGTTAATGGATAATTCGTTTCAAATCAAAAGTCTACTGATGACGGAAAATACCAGGTCTACTTGACTATAAATTGAAATGGAGTCGTGCTGAAAAAAAAAAAAAAGAGACGTAGGACCTGTTAGAAGTCTTGTTACCCGTATGCGTGTAATAGCCGCCACATTTGTTTAAGTGAAGTGTTTGAAAAGTAAAACATGTATTACATCAATAGAGTATGTTAAAATAAAATGATTTTTATAGATCACCCACCCACATAGTTGAGCATTACCAGACCTTTATTTTTTCCGATAGGCTCTGTATTATTATTTTTCTTTACTCAAAATGGCCGCGTACTCTGGTTTTCGAGAAGATTGAGCGAGGACGTAAACCAATACTCTTTTTTCTATATTATTAACAAAGACACCAACAAATGTAAAAGCTTCATTGCCCTTTCAGCACCCTCTTTGATAGTTCAGTCTGAAAGAAATATATTTAAAAAAAAAACATGTGCAAAGCATTGTTTACAAAAGTTATTGCCATTGGAATTTTAACAAACTGATGAAAAAGTTAGACGGAAAAATCTCTCATTTCCCTAAAATTGACGGTGGACAATACGTTTGACATCATCAACAATAAAAATGGGATGATAGGGAATGAGAAAACCTAAACCGTAATCGTTTATAAATCGAGGCCAACCACAAGATTGCACTTACACTGATCTTCCGTCGCGTCTTGGGCCGGCATATCCGGGTCAATACAGTTTGTTAGGAGCAATCAAAAGAACATTACAAGCCCCACCGGCGCATTATGCAATGGCAGATCATGGTTTGTGTTGTTTTTTGTTAGACACTTTTTATAACCCAGAAAGACGGTATACCAAATTAATAGATCGTTGTATCACGCGTATCAAATTTAAACGATAACATGGTGTTAATATCCGATGACAGATTAGAACATTTGTGACCATTTTACAGTTGATAGTTTTCGGTTCTTTGGAAGACTACATTTAGACTGGTTTCATGGTTTTGTTTTGGGTAGCAATATACTAGACTGCTTTCTTAGCTTAAAGTGTTGATCAGTCACGAATCATAAGGTGTCGTAGGATTAATTACGTATCTTCGGACGATGAAGCTAACACTAGGCACACAGATGACGAGAGTATCGAAAGCATGCAAATTTTGCAGTGCTAGCCGCTTCTCAATACCACCCGTACTCTCTTACAAGTCTAGTAATATTTCAAGTTGCACAAACCAAGATCTGCCGTAGCATAAGGCACCAGCATATTTTTTTTTTTTGTTAGTTTGATTGGAGTAATTGGCAGAACAAGCAGCATATATCCTCCTATTGCGGATTATCTTATCGCAGATATGGGTCTATGCTGTGTGCATTTGGACAAGATATATAAGCGAGTACAGACGGTACTTCAACTGGCAACACGAACAAAATGTTTCACTAATCTGAAAAAGAAAACTTTTTCAAATGGAAATCGCTTCGCCTAACAGAAAATTTAAAATTAAATTATAGATATCTTCATCGACAATTATAACCGCTCTTTGATGTCATTGAAACATGCTTTAAAGGCAGCAGAGTGAGGACATCCAATTGAACACATCAGCCATCTATGATTTGATGCGTTCTAGAATACTAAAGTATCAATCTGTGCTGCCGGGCAAACAGGGCGTTTTATAAGCAAAAAAAAAAAAAAAAACTTGCACAAGAATGTACTTTTAAATTTTAGAAAAGTAGTTATCGAGAATTTGTATTGCAAATGCTGAAACCCACGTGCTTACACCTGTCTTGACGATACGATTGGCCTGCCGTGTAATGACTTATAAAGGTTATTTGAAGCCATAACTCTCTATATAGATACGTATGTCATTCAGCACTTTCGACATAAATTTGTTTCTAATTTATGGGTGGTAAAATCCAGACTTCAATGTTTAAAAAAAAATAAGTTTAAGTGTCGCACTGATAACAGATTTGCCTTTTCTGGCTTTCATTTGACCGGAGAAATAATATTAATTGCAAATTTATTTTCGCAACATGACGCTGTTACTTATATTTCACTTAGGCGTGCGTCTATACCTTTCGAAATCTTGTCTCATAAAATACTTTAGTGGAATGTTTAGAGGAGTTTTGTTGATCAAAAAGAAGGAATATATTCAGTATGGTGAACATCACTACCACGACTGTTAATGATACTACACTCATTTTTTTCTGACTAGCTGTATTTGATAAGCTGCGAAACTATGACTTTGTAAACTTATATCACCTTTGATTCAATAAAAGCAACAAAACAAAAATGCACAAAAAACACGTAGGTATCTATTTTATTTAAAACAAATTAATAATAAATTATTTTTAAAGCGTCATAATAGGTTTTTCTTTCTGAACTATGTTATGTTTCTCATCATCTTTAAAAAAGACCAGTCAGATGGGTATCGTTGTATACCATGGGCGAGAATCCGCTATGATGCTTTATCACTTGTGGCTGATTGTGCGAATATGTCCTTCTTCGTCATGAATATGCTTAACCAATCACTGAGCGCGAGTAAATTTTTTTCTCCCCATGGTGACTCAGCATGACCTTACATGCTGTTTGAAGGAAACCAATTAAAGTTTCTCTACCATAATATCCAGGACTGGTCTTAGGGCAAGGCAGCGCGTTTCCACAATACTCATCTCTTGCTGCCCTGGGCCCCGCCATTTGCCCTGGGCCCCCCGCACATCCTAGAGCCGGCCAATTTCATTGTTACACTATACTATTGATAATATATTGTGGCTTATGCATACTTGTGAAAACGATGACATCTAAGCACAGGTAGCAACGGGTGATATAGATGAGCGTAGCGGATTATAGCCCGTGGTTTGCGACGATGAATGTAGTCTCGTTTGACAAGCTTCTTGCATGTCTGCAAAAGATATTCGTTTATACAATGGTCTTGTAAAATAACGGATTTTCTCGTAACACTAGAACGTGTCTTTAAAATTTTGGAAAAGCGTTTCCACCGGTTGACGAGATAATGTGATATATTACGCAATTGTTATAGTAAATTGACATCACATACATGAACATTATCATTGGCGGATTGAGACATCGCCACTCCCTTAATCGTATTATGTTAAATTATATTCTTAAGTTTTTAATATATATTTAGTTTAAATTAAAATATGTCTAGAAATTTGATGAGATAAGGAGATATTTTGTTGTAATTTAAATTCTGCAAAGTGCTATCGAAACTTATTTTATAGATAACGAATACAAAATCAGTTTAAGAGACCTCAGTGGAGCCAAAAAGAGTCGGGTTGAGCGAGACGAAGTTTCATGAGAGTTGTTTTTGGCATGAATCAATTGGATTAAGTTCAGATCTCCACCGTCCTTCATTTAGGACAGCGGAGATCTAATTGTAATCAGATTGGATATGACCGGTCACATGATCAAACTCAATTCACAACTATGTATAGACTACGTAAAGTCTTGTTTACAAGGTTTTACAAGAATCAAATAAGGCTGCACACACACAAGCACGCATGCACGCACATACACTGTATTCTCAGACAGTGACATAAAACGATAACCGTGTGGGTTGTAATCATGTCTGCATATCTTTGTTCAAATAACAGAATGTAAAATACCGAAATAATAGGCACATTAAGATTTAAGCAAAAACGTTTCATTGAGGCAATTCAAAAATAGATTTTAAATGAGCCATAAAGAGATTGAAACTCGATAATCTTACTGTGCTAACCCAAACACAAGGTACAGTATGAAAAAATGAGATACAGCATTTTTTTAAAATTTAATATAAAAAGTAGTATTTGCGTGTAGAGCATGTCCAAGCACTTGTAACTTAAAATACAGAGCCAAGGTAGACGGTAACTCGCTTGGTGAAGCGTCAGGTTCTTTATCCAAAGGTCGCGGATTCAAAACCGGTCCAGGTGAGCGTCGACTGCCAAAGTGTAACCTTGGCAAAGGCAATTATCTCACATTTCCTAAACATGATGTAACCAATGAGGTGTTAAAAGCACCATTTAAGCAAATATCATGGAGATATTCTCTTGCGTTCTATACTACCTACTACTAAAATGTCGCCCCACCCAACCACAGGAAAAATAAATTAAAAAAAATATGTAATGCTTTATTCGAATTAAAATTAGATTTTATGTCATACTGCACCAAACGGAAATTATGATTTTGAATTAAAATTATATGCAAGTCGCAATTTTACCTGCTTTACATAATTAAATTTTTTTCTTTAACTTTTATTTGACGAATTTGCCGGCTTGCCAGGCCATTGTTCCTTTGCTTTTCATAGTAAATATTTCTTTAATTACGACCGAAAATACCGACGAGAAGCATTTATTCATTTCTGGGTGGACTTTGGTGTTACATCGTGATAAAGAACGGTAGAGAATAACTCCAGATCTCCTGAAATTTTCTTAGGTGTATGAATTCGAGTGAATACTCGTCGACTATTTAACAGGAAAACAATGTTTGTTCAAAAGAAAATCGTTCCATTCAGTTAATGTACGACGATTATTCAAATTTAGACAATTATAGTTTGAAGAAATTGTCTTTCTAGGTCAGTATGAAGGTTATCGGTTGGCCCTATCTCATCATTTATTGTCCGTAATCTAAGTTACAATGGATGAGCTAATGTTCTGAGATCATTTTGCACCTCCAGCTCTTTAATCACTCTCCGAGTCTGGGTAAATATCAGGGTGTCATCAGTTTATCTCGAGTTTTAAATCTCACCGTCATACGTCGAGGTCATCTTAACATGTTTGCACTTCGCTGCATTTGCTTTACATTATAACCTGTTGAAGCTATTGGTCGAAATGTGCGAAAAACCTCTCTGACACTCAGACGTGAGAAACGAATGAAATAAATGTTACCTTTTTGTCTTTAACACGCGCTATTGTTTTCACAACATTTTGATTTTAGCAATCTTAGAGGCAAAAACTTACCACCAATTGTATGTTTTTCGAAGTTGGCTTCGTCCGATTTTAAGCAAACATTTATCCGCCATTTTACTGAAAACGATGTTTAGTGATAACGATGTAACACATCTAGCAATAGCTATTTACCTTAGCTTACTTTTTAACTGATCCGCTCCTCTTTCTTGAAACACTTCGAAAAATTTGCTGCACTTAACTGAAACATAAAATCAGTGACAAAAAAAATGAAGTAATCGGTATTCTAGTCAGGACGGACGTCTGATTGGTTTTCATCTCTGCTAGAAAAAGTACATTTGGATACGGTATTGTAAACTCACTGAAGATTACTTGCAGACGCAATGAGCATAGATATTAGACAGGTCTTTCTTATATACGAAATTCTTCCTTTGCATATTTTACAAGTTTATCCCGGTTTGTTACATTTAAAATATCGGCTGTGAATAATTGATTAACAATACGTATGATGGTCAAATTAAAAGAAAGTCTGAACATAGCAATAAAACAATACATCTAAAATAAAATTAGATGCCGCCTCATGTTTCGAACTCTCGACCTCGCGAAAGATTGCAGATCAGTAATAACGTCTGGCTTGCAAGAATGTGTCAGAAGAAAATATGAACTTGATGCAATCTCCCTCATAAACAGAGTAGGTTTTCTTAAAATTCGAATGACTAATAATAAGTCTCTATATTCCCATTTTAATATTGCTCCAAGAATCCATAACGACTCAGTTGATGAGAGAGAGAGAGAGAGAGAGAGAGAGAGAGAGACAGACAGACAGACAGACAGACAGACAGACACAGAGAGACGGACAGAGAGAGACACAGACAGAGAGAGAGATAGAGACAGACAGAGACAGAGAGACAGAGAGAGAGACAGACAGACAGAGAGAGACACAGACAGACAGACAGACAGAGAGAGAGAAAGAGAGAGAGAGAGAGAAAGAGAGATTTTCAAACTTCTACCCAATGCAATGTGGATGTATTGAATCTTAACGTGATCTTTGGAAAGAAAAGCTTAATTAAGTACATTATCGGGGGTTATAGAAGGAGACAACTTACTGTTATGACTTCCAGAACCACGGGATTTTAGGTTTGGAGAATTATTCAGAAAACAAATTAGATAATGAAAAGAAATTGTTGCAGGTAGCATTACAATAGTGGATACCGGATGTATTTGAATTGGAGTCGCCTATACAATATTAAAAAAAAATTAGAATGTTCCGCAGGGTCATCGGAGTACAAAATTAACTATGTTAGGTGGCTTTTTTTATTCATTAACTGTTAGCCTAAAAGTCATTATTCGGATTTATATTATTTATCCAATGCAAGCACTTCCAGTCTTTATTGCACTCAGTTAGATTTACCTCTGTCAACGTCGCCATTTATATTTATAATTAATGTTGTTTCTGATTGATTATATTCATTCCAAGTTCTGTTTGCATTTGAGCTGTAATTTTAACGAGTTTAAATGTGCTCGTGACTTTACATCCAGATAAATTAGTTGTTTAGGATTAAAAGGCAATATTTGAGTTATTTTGCCATGAAAGAAGTTGACAGGGGTAAATAGAGCAGAGCGCAATGAACTCCATGTGAGATCGATTGTGAACAACTGTAATTACTTGAGTCCAATTTGAAATATTCAGAGTTTGTAGACGGTTTCATCGAAAGCAATATATATGTAAAATAAGGGTATCCATGATTTCGGCCTCAACTACTGGATATTGAGAATCTACGACAGTCAGAGATCCTCAAAATCTGCGCAGGTAGTGTTTTGTTAAAAACTTTTTTCAAATGTTTTAAGTTTTTCAAAAACATGTCAGCAGAAGAAAATTAAAAAAATCACTAAGGTAGCCTGTTATCCGAATCTTAATATTCGTTTAGATTATGATTAAACTTCTTGATGATCCATTTTAGTATCTTTATTTTTGATGGCCTATTTATAAAACGTTGGCTATTTACAACAGTGTTCGTTTTATATGCATTTTATTTTCGGATTCTGCTTTCCAAAACAAATATAATAATAACCATTGGGCATTAATTATTCATACTATAAATAACTATTGAGAAAGGGATCATTCAATAGTCTTTAAGATCTATTTTGTGTGTGGTAGGAAATAAAAGGGATCGAATTTATAATCTTCGTCTGAAATGCGACAAGACTACTCAGTATAGATGCTTTTCAATCCCTTTAAGTAGCATCAAAGCGCTCGACGAACACTCACAGATGATATGTTCTAGCCAATGAAAAAGAAAACTGACTCCGAATATGGATTTCGGACGGAGACATTTGCTTGGAAAAACACGCTTTATAGCGTCACTCAAAAACAAAAATATAATAGTATCCTGCACATAGGATTTTATCAGTGATGTATAAAATGTCCGAATGTTACGAATTTCGATCCATCAGAGCCACATTTTATAGCAAATTTGGGGGAAGATACTTATTTCAATAATAAGTGATGTATCCCAATATTTTCAAATGACAATACGAGAGTTTTCTGCATATAATGAATTGCCATTCAGGATCCAATAATTTTAACTATAACAACAACCGGGCGTGGAGCATGGAACGTGCGGCTGATTTTATTATGAACCAATAAACTCACTCTGCTCGTGGACAGCTCGCGCTGCATTAGTAAACATAAGCACATTGTAAACAATTAATTATCAATATGTTTTGCATCAAGATGTAAGAACAATAATCATTGCAGACCAACTGCTAAAACTATTCGTAGCATTGCAACGGCATTGAAATATCCAGGGCCGTTGCAATGCTAAATGTTATCAATGCAACGGTAATTATTGATATTGCAACGGTAATTATTGATATTGCAACGGTAATTATTGATATTGCAACGGTAATTGTTGTTATTGCAATGATAATATTTACCATTGCATCGATATATTTACCTCTAGTGTTGTTACAATCATTACAAAAGTATTAATATGCCATTCTAATGGTACTTACCGTTGGAACGATATAGAAATATCATTTTGTCCGAATTGTTTGTTGTCGCAACGGAAAATTGTATCGTTCCTATGCTAATATCGTCGTTGTATCTGTAAATGTTTATCATCACATCAGTAAAATTACAGCTGCATCAGTGAACAAAAAATATATGCAACGGCAAAATCTACATGCTCCAAAAAAGCATTGAAAGAACAAAAGTCATCGATTCTTCTATAGAAAAACGCCCCGACTCTTTGATTTCGTCAGTTTAAAGTTCGTGGAAAAGAACAAGCATATATTGTCAAATTAGAAAAGTTTTATATTTCTTTCTAAAGGTATAAACCTGATTTTTTAATTGAAAAATGACGAGTATTAATATAATTAAGTCATGTTTGATGAAAATATATATTTATTGTACGACTGGCACAACAAATACACTGTAAACTGGATATGACGAAACCGAACAAACTCCAAATTCATGTCGTTATATGCGAATTTCGTTATAACAGATTTTAAACATTATATAACAAAATTAGAATAGATATTGAGATGCGCTTCATTATATTGTAATAACCTAGGGCATATATTACTTGTCCTGGTTTCTCATTCATAATTTTATCAGATTTTAGTGACTATTTGTTTCATTACACGGAATTGATGTTGGGAAGTTACTTGCCAATCCACGTGAACTAGGAGTACACATTATTACAAACAGTATTTATGCGACTAACAAGCAAACAGACCATTTCATGGAGACTTCGGCAAACTTCGTATTTTTTTTCGGAATTTTGATAACGTGGCGGGTGGTCAAATGACCGCAATATCCAATCAATAGCTGGTGGTCAAATAGTCTGGTTCCCTGCTTAGTATGCTTCCTGCGATGCACTTAGCGGAGCGCATCGCAGGGAGCATACTAAGCAGGGGACCAGACTAGTGGCCAAAACAAGGCGGACGCATCAGCATTAGCTTAAACTGTTCCAACTACATCAGCTTCGTTTATCGAGTTAAAAAATGCCTATTCAACAGCAATGATGCCACAGATATTGACGAAATTTAATATTGGAACCATCCTGTCTTATTTTATGGAAACCAGGGTGGATTTTATAGCCATACGAAAGAGTAGCTATGAGCTGTTCACATCTGGACATATACATGCGAGAATGGAAACGATTTCGATGTTAAAAATTTAATCCTTTTTCTACCATAACACCATATTTCATAAATCGAGTTTCGTTTACCAATAAAAGGAATTGTTTTGTATTAATACGCAGTATAACAAACCTGGAATACTTTTCGACGGTAAAGCTGCAGAAGTCCCAGGCATTTAGCGGGCAGGTATCAGGCATTTCTTAATTTGTTTTAATCTGATACCTCTAAACAACAACGTACTCCGTTTTTTTTTTTTTTTTTTTTTTTTGTACATATGCCCACCAGCGTTTGATTGGCTGGAGAATAAAGTGACTCGGGAGGTTTTTCGGATAATTACGGAGCAACTCGGTTAAATCCGGTATGAAATTGGCTATTCTCATGACATTCTCAGGTTTTAAGTGTTTTCTCGTTCCAGATAGGAATAACTGTACATTAGGCGTTAGGTTATGTTTTGTGGTGCATTGCATGAAATACATATATACATCAAAGAAACAAGTACTGATAAATTATACGACCGTGAAGCACACCCCCTCCCAAACCCACGCAAGTGTAAAATTATAGTCTGATGGACGTGTGGTCATTAATTGAATTGCAGATGCATTAATTGTTACATTACCGAGTTTAAGACCCTTTTACTGACAGCACATGCTGTATTAAGGTTAAGGAAATTGAGAAAATATGGACTTCAAGCCAGTCACACGCGGTTTTCGACATTATTTCGCGCGGTCGTGGGGTGTTGCTAGACCACTGGCATGTTACAATAACCAAATTTTGATTGCACTTGACTCGTTATAATAGTTTACTGTATGTATGTATGTATGTATGTATGTATGTATGTATGTATGTATGTATGTATGTATGTATGTATGTATGTATGTATGTATGTATGTATGTATGTATGTATGTATGTATGTATGTATGTTTGTATGTATGTATGTAAACAAAGGGGAGATAAGTTTAAAATGCTAACATGTTTTGCCTTTAAAAATTAAAAGTTTTTCACATCATGTTGAAAATGTCAGTGACTTCACCTTAAATTTAGAGATGTACACCTGCACAGGCTGTCAACTCCCATCCCCAAGCAGTTGTGTGCATCACAAGCCAGTTTTAAAAACGAAAAATAATAATAGATAAATAATACTCATAACAAGTTAGTCATTTCAGTTTATAATTTCTAACCCTGAGTCTCTGACATAATGAAATCAAACAAGAGTTTCCTTACAAAAACTACCGCCATATTTGTGTGGGCGAGTCTATTTTGTAGACAACAGGAGTGATGTAGCTGCATGTTTTTGAAAATTTCCGAACACATTCCGTAAATTGCATTAACTTTGCGTACCTAGAGCACTTTAAACCTAAACATTACAGTTACACCGCGTATCCTATTAATTTTTGTTCGTTTTTTTTCTACGTACTAAAGTTATTTTTGAGATAATCATCTATGAGAAAAAGATCAGCAAGCTTTTATTGGGCGAGGATCGTATAAATGAATTGATATATTTATGCTGATCTAAATTCTATAGACAAGTATTGAAGAGTTGTCTCCTCTATTTTTCACATTCATTCACTAACACTGGTGTGAGTGAATTACATAAGAAATTTTTGACTTACCCTGTCTCTAGAAAAATGCAGATTGTGGCCAGAATAATAAACGAACGTATTCATTTGTCTATCTTACGATGTATTCTCCAGTACCTGAGAATGGTAAGATGTTTCCTCCTTTGCTGCCAGGTTAACAGGCTGGCAATCATGCACACTTGTTCCAAAGTACTGACCGAGGCGTCACATAAAATTACCTAGAAACTGCAGTCAGCAATTTTACATCTTGCGAGACTATTTTAATTGGAGAATTTCATTCATATATATTTAAAAACTAGATCAACCTGTATTCACCAGTGCGGCAGACTAAATATGGCTGTGCATTCAAGCAGAGGGAAGCCGCATGTATCAAAGCAGGTGATAGGATGCGTGGTGGATGGCCTGCCTGTCAACATTCGGCAACGTTTAGTAGTAGTAGTAGTAGTAGTAGTAGTAGTAGTAGTAGTAGTAGTAGTAGTAGTAGTAGTAGTATATTAGGGGATAAAATGTAGATCACAATGCTCACTGGCTTGGTAAGAATAGGTGTCAACAAAAGTGTTATTTGCTGGAAACCGCCCAAGCAACCCTTACAACTGCGGAAGGGCGACAAAAGTTCAATCAAAGGTGTAAACAGTTTGCGAGGGAGCCTCAGCATGTAGTTTTATGGGGTGGGGTTCTGAAAGCACGAGAGTAAATTTAATCATTTAAAAAAGGATGCTCTAAAGCAGTTCAACTTCCTGTTTATGTAATTGTATCTTGTAGGTTAAGGAGACCTTACCGGAGTTGTAAATCTGTTTATGTTGCCAATGGGCTTAATATTCCATGATAAGTCGTTCTAATCTATCTTTACATTGCATGAAAGGATGTGAAGGTTACTCGATGGTATTTTGATACTAAGAAAAATTATTTGTTGCCTTAGATTCTATAATGGAGATAGTCAGTCTTACATTGTAAAAAAAATACTTTCAAAATATGCCAATATGTTAACAATATTGTATAATATTGCTAAGTTATGTAGCTCTGTTATGCACATTTACATACATACATACATACATACATACATACATACATACATACATACATACATACATACATACATACATACATACATACATACATACATACATACATACATACATACATACATACATACATACATGCATACCCACATTTACCGTCCTAAAACTTAAAAGAAATATTGGGCTAACAGTTAATCCGCAATATTTTGTTGTAAATACTGTAATAAAAATTACCTAAAAAAAAACGAGTGTTAAAAGTTTGGTGAAAAAAATCAAATGTTAAAAATGTTAGAATCACAACACGATGAGACTTAAATAGGGTAAAATTAGTGGTGTTAATGTTATATACCAGGAACAGTTTCCATCTCACCCACGATTGTAGGATGGTACCAAAATAAAATACGCTGTGACGCCTTGTACATTCATCCCTCCCACGTTTACATCCTCTCAACATCAGCGTGTGGTAAGTCACATGACAAGCATTGCATCCTGATAGTTATTTAGAACAACCAACCGATGGGATCCTATTAAAGAATTGTTTCCACTATAGCAGCTAGTTACCGACAGTCTAGCCGAAATTTGGGGTAAACTTCACAAGTTCCGGTTTTTTTTCTTCTTCAAAATCGATCACTTCTATCTAAATATGATAGGAATGTGGACTCGAGCATTTTGGTAGGTCCGAAAGAACTTGACAATGGGCAACGATTACGCACCTCCGTAACTGAAGAATCGACAAAGGTGAATCCCAAAAATGAACATCAAAACACCTTAACATCAAATATACTAGCCTCCATATATTTTTATCGTTTGCTGAAAAATTACCTTCAACAAACAAACACTCGGGAAAAAAATTATGTAAAATCTGTCCCTACATCACAGTGCAGTCATTGTCTTAAGACAGTAACATAAAGGTTGGGCGCGACAGCTGAGGTTTCGGAGATGTGAATAACAGCTATCAATTTAAAGCAGTGAACTAGGCAAAGGGGGAAGGGGAGAATCATGAGGCGAGGATGTATGGTAAACAAAATAAACCAAATTATTATTATTATTATTATTATTATTATTATATATATATATATATATATATATATATATATATATATATATATATATATATATATATATATATATATATATATATATATATATATATATATATATATATAAACAAAATTCGGTCGTAATAGCCCAGAATACTCACACTGGACCCTTTATATTGTTAGGTGGAAAATCATGTAGCGATACTTTTCTCTTTAGTTACTCAGAGCAACCAGTTGGTCTGATCCCAACAATGAGCATCTTTCCGCTACGGCAGCTTGTATCTCACCGAGTCTACTTGAAATCCTCCTCCCTACTGATAATTGTTTAAATATTAAATGATGATGGAGATAATTAAAGAGAATGGCTGATCATTTCATTAACGGTATCTTTTGCAAATGTAAAAGTACTATAATTTAGCTCTTTTGCATCTAATGACCATGACCTTTTTTATTTATTGCAGAGGCAAAACTGTAATGCAGCCATGAAATGATATAAACTGGTACTGGAAACTTCCGGTAATAGATTTATAATATGGAACCTAAAACGAAAATTTTAGCTTCCATGATCTTAATATATGACCTTTAGGGATCGGGAATTCATACAAAGGTACTTCTACTTAAGTGTAGCATACTTACGATAATCATGCAAATTGGATCCTGGAAACATGACCTTTCGAGCAAGACTACAATATTTATTTCTAAAAATACAATTACTTTGACCATTCTTCCCTGGTCTCCCAAATTAATTGGTAGCGATCCATGCAAAAGCATAGTCTATCTTTAAAGTTTGACAAACATTTGGCCACATAAACATGACAGATCAGGAAGAAAGGAAATTCATATTTTCCAAACAAATAATACACAATAAATATATCTGAGTGTGGATAATATATTAGGATCATTATCAATGGAAGTAAACATTTTTTTTTTAATCTTAGTCTAGGATATTGGAATTCCCTCCATGAACAAAACCCTGATCTACCTGATGTTCCTTATGATAATTTTAGTAATAGACCTTGTTTTGTTGAAAACTTAGAATATTTTATAAATGAATTTTGACCATTATCCTGGTTCTAGCTTTGTGTCTTAGGTTTTTATTGTGAAATTATTAATTCTTGCTTTAACATCTTTAGTAGAATCAGTCGTATTGTTGTGTTCATTATTTAATTTGGGTGTAATTATTTATTATTCACTGGAAACACAAAGTGCTCATCCATACTATTCTTGGACTGGAACATTAATTTAGAATTTTAGTGACTTCAGAGAAAAATATGTTTGAATTATATTATTGTGATATATCAAAAGAGTGTTAGCACATCACCACACTACATGCCACATGCACATCAACATACTCGAGACTATATCCACGTCAACTCATGCAATAGTAGAACTTATTTGGAATACAACTGGAATTCAGTTTGAACTTTATACATTTGGAGTTGTGATAATTTTAGGACTCTCTGAGACCTGATTCGCATTACTGTATGTTCTTATCAAATTTTCACTTTGTATTCCAGGGAACTAAATTATTTGTTTAATTTTACAAAGGTTGTTTGTTTTCGTTCATTTCTGTTACTTACTTTAAGACCAAAGAATCATAATACTGCAAAGACAAAAATCGAATAGTTGAACAACAATTCCCTAAAGTTTGTGGAGGAACTAAATCTTACATTTCTGTTGGCCCAAAAGGGGAATCACTAGCGTACAAACTAAGGATTAACGATAGACTGAAAATATTTTCAGTCATGCTTTCAATGTGCTCCACATGCTTAAAATCTCAGTTATGCTGTGCCAGAAAGTAACTTTCGTGACCTATGGAAATTTAGAAGTCACTTCGTCTATATCAACAAATTTCTTTTATGGTCGACTTTAGGATCTTCATATTTTCCCTACCGAGTCTGCTACCATAGAAACGCTAATTCTATCTTAGATGACCTGCATACGTATTATGCCGCCTTTAGCTGCACGCTCCTTTTAGTCTAATTCCATGCACAGAAATATAACTGAGGGTTGATAGATACACATCTTAAAGTATAAGAAAGAAATAAGTTACATTCCCGCCAGAAACTTTATTTTCATATAAAACTTTCAACATTTAAAATTATTCTACATTTAGTAATTTATTCAGCATTTACAGTATCATTCTCAAAAATGATCCATGTCAGCAGAAAACCACACAGTTTTCGCTTCCAGTGTATAAATATAAAATAAATTTCCACCTACACGTTTAAGAATAGATATTATCGGCCTCGCACATAACTGAAGATTTTTAAATAAAAAAGTGAAGTTTTGAACCAAGCATCTTAAATTCAGTTTTTCAATAAACATTGATCACGTAAACTCAATTACATATACTGTCTATATTTTGCATTTTAAAGTCTAACAGACAATGGCGTTTTGTGAAATGAAAATAAATATTGCGATTTTTTAAAATGAATTTTATTTCTCTAATTTTGATTTTTGAATATCAGTATTTTCAGGTACCTATGTTCTTGACACCAATTCTTGCTTCTTCTAATATTGCGATGATTGTTTAAACGCTGTACTGGTCATTCAGAGCACTTTCTTCTCAGGATATCATTTTAACGTTAGACTGGGTGACTGTCATCAAAGTGGAAATAAGAGCCCAGTTCAAACACACGTATACCTTTCACAGGTAAACGATATGGAGATAATGAAATGTTCTAAGGACTGGTGAAGCGGCAATAAAGGACCGATGAGGCCGATGCTATGGGAGCACATATTTTCACGGAGGATGAGTGGAGGGGTGGATGCATTGTGATTTAATGATAATGGGGAAACTGTGACGCGTTTTAAAAGATTCAATTTTCAAAGGCAAGACAGGTATTTTCAGAGACGCTCTAAGCAAATAGCTTACATAATGTGATTCCAAATTCATATAGAATTAATTTATCCCTGTAGGCACCAGGGTGAGTTATTGTGTCAAGAAAGTTAGTATTGTGACCTTGTCGTATCAGAAAGTATCAAGTCTTTAGCCGAACTAAATTACATTTAACGTCTCAACCCATGCGCAAGTCTCTACTATCTTACAATTTCAGGGGTAATTTAAAAAGAAAAAAATAAATTTAAAACTCGTAAAGTTTCATGGAAAGATAGGATGGGAATAATTGAATTTTGAACAACCACTCAACGTCGATATTTTGGTTCTTGTTGTTGTTGTTGTTGCTTCTCTGAGAGATACGTATGAGGAGCTTTGACCGTATATTGAATTAGGGTGGGGGGTTCACGAGAAAAGAAATACATAGCCAAACCTCATATTGTAAAATTAGAAAACTGATAAATTCAAATTCAAAATGTCATGTCAATATTAATTACAAAAGAAAATTAAAGTATATTTTATTAACTAATCATACTACAGAGACGAGATGTGCAGAAAACGGAGATGATTTCAATGATAGGGAATTAGGCATGACTTTAAACCAACATATCCTTTGTGTAGGTTTAGGCAGTGTGTTTGTGTGTGTGTGTGTGTGCGTGTGTGTGTGTGTGTGATTAGGATTTTTAACGTATAATTAACAATTTTTTAGTGATGTCTGCAGTGTGGCAGTTTGTAGTGATGTCTGGCACTAGGGCATCTTGCCACAGACATGTAGCATCATGTTCCACCCAGACACATTATCCTCATACCAGGCCGACTAGCCATAACACTAACCCTTAATGTTGAGTGCAAAGCGAGGTAGCTGTTAGTACCATTTTTTGGTATGATTCGGCCTGAGATCGAATCTCTCGCATCCAAGGCCGACGTTCTAACCTCTAGGCCTCCAGAGCGATAAGAATAAACATAAAGCAATCTGATTGAATACAATTAAATTAAAGTCTTACAAAATTGGACAAGGACGATTCTAAACTGAAAGTTTAGGATTTGAGGGTGAAAATAAAATTAGAAATTTGTGTACTGGTACAAGAGACCTTAATGTATAATAATTTTGATGTTGAAATTCTATTTTGCAAGGTGCATAACACTCTTGACATCGGCTTGATTTCCAAAACAAAGTTTCCTTTAGTTCTATATTTATTCACGTAAATGTGATAATATGTTATATTGTCTACAATTCTTATCCAGAAAACAGATCGAATATAGTCTCTATTCCAATGGCCGGTCAGTGACAAATAGGCATTGAATGTTATATGCGGGTACAGTGTCGCAATCTTCTCATCTCGTTACGTCTAAGACAAAACAAAAACAAAAACAAAAACAAAAAACAAAACCACAGTCGCTTCTTTATATCACCGCATATTTTACATTATAACCGGAAATCTTGCTTTCAAATAACATTTGGCAAAAAACACGTTTTAGTCATTTGACGTGTTCCCCGCCAGCTCAGAACCATACAAAGTGTTCTGTTTAACACTTTTTTTTACAGTGCTGGAATACGTAGTTCATCGTGCCAGCGTCTGTCTCAGTCATAATGGAACTATACAATTCTACGTACACTAAGAATTCATTTTACGCACACGTCTATTGAACATGTCTTAGTTCTGACAGAAACAAACTTTGACCGAATCTGACCTTTGTTGCCTTGATGGATACAAGTTAATGTAAGAAAATAATCCTGGGTGGTGTAAATGGCACCAAGGGAGCAAAGGTAATAAAAATCACCATAAATACATACACTTTAAGGGTATATTATTATCCACTGTCGTGGAAATATATCAGCCAATATATTGTAATTATACGTGGATACTTGATTCATTTAATAGCATCAATTAGATAATTTTATTTCACCGTGTGAGGTCAGAGCATACTCGCTTTAAAAAAGTGGCACAAGAGATTGGCCTCACATGGGTAAGAATTTAATGTCAATAGACAGGCGTAACTTTATAATTTGCTATACTGTTGTTCATATTTGTTCTTTTTTTCTTGATTCAATATTGACTTGGGTTAAGGGATGATTTTCTTAATTTTAGACCATGGTAATTAAATCATTGACGACACACATTTCGTTAACTGTTGTTTTAGGGCCTAATAATGTTGCGCGCTGTTGATATAAGTAATTTTCGTGCGTAGCATTAACTGGTCCCCTGGTTAAGATAATCTGCCCATAGAATGCACGGGTTGCAGATTACTGTCACATCTTATGACATCAAGAACAGAGATTTAAACCAGCCATATCAGGATCTACACGACGTTTGTTTAATCAATTTTTAAGAAAAGTAAATTGTCGCACGACTCTAGGGACAAGGATAAATTAAAAAAGACTGGATACATTGATAACATACTTTGACTTAAATGTAGTCGATTATCTGCAGAGAAGTTCATTTGGAACACTGAAGGATCTATTGAATGTAGAGAAGTACATTTAGAACACCGAAGGATTTATTGTTTGTAGTTAAGTACATTTATAACACTGAAGGATTGATTAAATGAAGAGACGTACATTTAGAACACTGAAGGATTGATTGTCTTATGTGAAGTATATTTATAACGATGGATCGTCTGTAGTGAATTACATTTAGAACACTGAAGGATTGATTGACTGTAATGAAGTTCTTTTATAAAAGTGAAGGACTGATTGAATGTAGTGAAGTACATTTAGAACACCGAAGGATTGATTGTCAGTAATGAAGTACATTTATAACACTGACGGATTGATTATAGAAAAGTACATTCAGAACACTGAAGAAATGATTGAGTGTAGATAAGTATACTTCCAACACAGAAGGATAAAATGTCATTAATACCTGAGACAGTTTAAGATGCATCTTAATCGCGTTGATGTGTTTTGATGTGATATAATTACAGTTTGACTAAGTATTTCTTTTGAAGCATTCAGCCAGTTTGACCTTGACCACTCTTGATGAAAGAATTGGTCCAATTGTCATGGTAATAATGCAGTGCGGGATTTAGACGAAGCGAGGCCCTAAGACCTGGGAAGCTATAGAGGCCATAAAATAAATTTGAGAGGCCCCTTTAGACTGAGTTCAATCTTTGAGGCCCTAAGCTGTAGCTTGTTTAGCTTAAAGGGGACAAACATGCAAAACTGAAATTTGCGCAAACTCCGTATATATATATATATATATATATATATATATATATATATATATATATATATATATATATATATATATATATATATATATATATATATATATGTTTCATTTTTTGAAAATTTGTACCTTTCTTTTTTACTCGTTACGAAGAAATTTATGAAAAACCGATCATCTCTCCCGATCCGTCTTGAATAAACTAACGCACTTCCCTTCCACTGAACAATTAGCGGATGTGACGTCATTTGAGACACTGTACACGCTGGCATTGTTGATAATAGCGCAGGAGTCTGCAGTTTTATCAATAAAGCACGACGAAATTTTTGACTACATGAAATCACCTAACGGTATTTTAAAATAATTATTTTATATGACCGTTAAGGTAATTTCATGTAGTCAGATATTTCGTCGTGCTTTATTGATAAAACTGCAGACTCCTATGATAATACAGTCAATCATTCTATGAGTTGGCTGTACTTGAATGTATAAATTATGTCGACTGTCAGTGATGTGGATGACAATCCAGAATAGAACATTTCATGAACATCCAACCTTATATGTATGAACCCGAGACAAATTCGTGTGACAAAGATGTACATGAATCGTCAGGTTCAGACAATGACGATGATTATAAACTACCTTTAATTTTAAATGCCAAACTAAATAGCAGTACAAAATCTAATAAATAAACCGGGTAATGAGAGGGTTATAATTTTCTACCGATTACGATTTCTTTCACAATTCATTTTTTGTTTCATTAATTCTTCTTCTTTCTTTTCATTTTCTTTTAAGTCAAAACAATTTAATATTACAGATCAGAGTTTTTCTTGCCAGTTTTTTTTGTTTTGTTTTGGGTTTTTTTTTGGGGGGGGGTAGGCTGGAAATTGGTTTTCACTTTCTATAGTCTGGATTAATCCAACAGCTATTGATATGGACATGTACATGTCATAATTGGATGAATGTTTGTCAAAGAAATGGACATTTAAAAGATCAAACAGGCAACAGTTTTTTCAAATAATTTTAGGCTTTTTTCTACACAGGTGCTTGTGTAGTAAATGTGTTCCAATGTCCAACCAAGAATGGAATATTTGTTGCCAATCTCAGTGGTTCTCGGAAGAGAAAATGTGTGTGTGTGTGTGTGTGTGTGTGTGTGTGTGTGTGTGTGTGTGTGTGTGTGTGTGAGAGAGAGAGAGAGAGAGAGATCTTCCAAAGCTCCATAAACCAATCTGTTAAAAAATAAATGCCACGTAGCCATGTATAAAGTGATTGAATTCTTGTAAAATTATGTGTAATAACTATACTATTCAGTAAATTATTTTGTCCTTTTAGACTCTACCGACACATATCATATAGACGATTTTTTTCCGTAGGGTTTAGAATATACTATATATATATATATATATATATATATATATATATATATATATATATATATATATATATATATATATATATATATATATATATATTACCATCATGTGTAGAGAGCACGATTCGCAAGACCTTCTCATGTGAAACCCTCACATGATTCATGTATTCTCGCTTCTGTCTTATGACAGTTCTAGAAATATGTGTGAATGTATGTGTATAATGGCAAAATAAAATATCAGAAGCTACTGAGGTTTTAAACTTTATTGGCTGAAATTACACGTTCATGCATTGAAACGTTGACGGTGCTCCTGAATTATTGAGTCCTTTATGCTCCTACAGGGGTCTGTAGTTTTATCAATAAAGCACGACGAAATTTCATGTAGTCAGAAATTTCGT
>JAEAOA010002316.1:342500-362500 GCA_016746295.1 Potamilus streckersoni | reverse complement strand
CCATTTTCAGATTGGTAACTTTTTGACTTTAGTCGATAAAGAGGATTTTGAGAATCTGTCTGCGTGGGTTAGAGTGTTGGGTTCGGCTAATATATGCGAGAAAGTTTGCCGGTAGCTTCCCGTGGTTCTGTGGTTCTTCCTGGGGTTTTATCCGGGTTCTTCCACCACTATTTATAAAGGCCGCCATGTTTAGACTATCAGCTACTTAAAAATGGCGTTAATTAAACAACTACCACCACAATCAACAATTATCGAAGCAGTTAGCTGTCGATTGCAGCTTCAACCTGTTCACACTTTGCTTTCAATAAACACGTCCAGTATTGATACCCACGTTTTGTGGGTGAGAATATATCAGTTGTATAATAAAACGAAGATCATTTTCAGTGTTGACCTACAAATTATATATATATATATATATATATATATATATATATATATATATATATATATATATATATATATATATATATATATATATATATATATATATTTAGGCAAATAAAAATTATCCATTCCCAGACTCTCCGCTGGGAGTCTGCATGGATTTATTTGCGCATTTTAAAAACGCGTCGTGCCTTAATTGGTTCTTAAATAAATCTCTTTCATCGTTTTGTTTGTCTATTCGAAAACAGTTGAAACACATGATTTGGATGACAATAGAGGCGAAATCGCGTTTTATGAATGATACAAAAGAGTAACGGAGGCCAACACGATTTGCAGTTTAAGGATTTGTTTGGTAAACACGTCAGTTCAGTTAAAATGTCAACTTGTCAACGTCGCGGCCATCTTTGCACTCAGGAAGTTTTGATTGCTACTTGTCACCACTATATACGAGGGGCACCGAATGAATCACAATGTCAACAAGGTTAAAACATGGTACGGGAACGTTTCCAAAATTATGTTCAGTATGGAAGTCCCGTTATTTTTGTAAGTGTTTAAATTTTCTGTGCTTTCTGAGTAGATAATTCTAGCTATTACCATGACGATATAGAATTTCTAAATGGGCATTTAAACTGCTTGAATATGAAGGTAACTGTAATCCAACGTTCAACTAGATTTGCTACACAAAAATGCTATCACAAATTTCAATTCTTTCAAGGACGTTTATGGTCACAGAGGTTACAATCATCTTTTTAAAATTACGCACATTGTTTTTACAACCTCTAAGGTTTTCAACATAACGAATTCGTGAATTGATGTTTTTAATATCTAATTAATACCAGCTGCCAAATTCAATAGACGTGAAATTATCATTTTGCGACAAAAACAATATTTAAATTAAAGACCCGCATAATATTTGGAATGCAAACTGTATGCATACTTTTATGACTCAATATTTCTAGAATTTTAAAGCATTCTTTCTTTGTTATATTCTTTTGTTTATTATGTCAGAACTTGATTTTTGTATTCCTTGGTTAAAAATACAAGCATGTGCTTTTTCCACTTTGCTGGGGATCGATACAAGATTTAATTAGCAGCAAGTCTTTTTTCGTGGTTTAGAGCCCGCACCAAATTCGACTTGTTATTAAATAAGAAAAGAACAAAAGCAATTTTGAAAATGTCTGAATACCATGTACAGGCAGATAGAAACTTTAAAGACAACTAACATTTCGTTTCTACAGATACCTGCTCTCCTCTGAATTTAAGTTTGTTAGCAACTGTATATAGTTCTATGTTACCTTTGATATTTTAATGCAAGGACTGTTATGTTTATATGGTACATTGATTTTTAGGCTTTCAATGTCAAATCATTGTTGTGTGTGATTAGCAATCAGGCGTCGATGGAACAAAGAATACTTGAACAAAATGGAAGGGTTCCAATCTTGACATCCAGGAAGTGCTACTTATTTACACGATATCAGCGCTTCTTTCACGCACCTACTTCCCCAGTAGAGACTTGTAAGCACTCAGTACTTCCGATGCTCTCCTCAACTGGAATGTATCGCACAGAGAGCTAAATTAAAAGTATACGTTGAAAAATATAATTTCCTCTTTATCAATAAGTTTCTTTTATAATCTACCAATCAAAATCTCGTATCTTCGATCCCGTGTCTGTGGTTCAGAACATCATAGTGTCCTTTCTGTTTGCTCAAGATTGTCCCAAAACTCGATCCACACACCCCGACTTGAAGATAACAAATGTGTTGTTTTCTTATTTTCCTTCTCCCACGTCAAGCAGTTTTCAACAGATGTATGTCGGGTGAGTGGATGTGTGTAGGTGGAGTGGATGTATCTCGAGTGGAGTGGAGTGGATGTGTGTAGATGGAGTGGATGTATGTCAAGTGTAGTGGATGTGTGTAGGTGGAGTGGATGTATGTCGAGTGGAGTGGATGTGTGTAGGTGGAGTGGATGTATGTCGAATGGAGTGGATGTGTGTAGATGGTGTGGATGTATGTCGGGTGGGTGGATATGTTTCAGATATATTACGTTAGACAAGTTAAACTAGATATAAGATGTACTGGGTTTACTTTTCACTATATCCCTGGCAAATGATGCATTGAATTATTTGGTATGTAAATGTACATTTACTTGCTGTAATTCCATCAAATCAGTATGCGCGCGCGCGTGTGTGTGTGTGTGTGTGTGTGTGTGTGTGTGTGTGTGTGTGTGTGTGATTTGGATTTTTTATGTAACTTTTAAAAAATTTCAGTCATATCTCTACGATGTCAGCAGTCTATAGTGACGTCTAGCACTAGAGCATCATGCTGCAGACCATGTAGCATGAGGTCCCACCCAGACACATTATCCTGACACTATATCGACCAAAGAACTAAACTTTTAATACTGACTGATGATACCATTTTTATAAGTTTTTGGTATGACTCGGCCTGGGATCGATCCCACGACTTCCTGCATCCACTAAGCCATCGGAGCGGTCCGCAACAAAAGTAACATATCAAAATGATTAGACACATCTTCAATTCGTCTACTGCGCGACGCACCAATAAACGGTCATTGATTTTTTTATTATACTTGCGTTTATACTTATGTATTTTGTATGAAAATGTCTGTCTTATATAAGTATATACCATTTATTTATTGTTAAGAAAAAATGTTAACAGATTTTAGGGATATTAAATCCCATCTCATTCTATACTGTTTCGAAAAAGGATACGTTAATGTTACTAGCGGCACTAGCTGTTTAAGTCACGCTATTCCATTGCTCCATAAATGAAGTCAACTGCACGCGCCACGCAGCACGCGCAGCTTTTATAAGGTGAAAATGAGCAGGTGTTTTCACAATTACTTGCGGTGTATGACAAATTATTCTCCGCTAAGACCTTATCTTACCATATAAAACTGATGTACGTGCCGCTGATTATGGAAATCATAGTTCTTTTTGACAACCGCAAAGAGTATAATTATCCGCCATTGTTTCAAATAGCTTTGAAGACAGGCGGATCAAAAGAAAGATAAATCCAATTTTGTGCTACGGACTCGATGCGTGGATTAGGGTTGTTAAAATGAACAGTTGTAGGTCCATGTGGTACAGCTCCTCAAACGGCGGGGTCTACCAATTCAAACGCGAATTAACTTTTTCCCACGGTCAAAATTTACAACCCTTCAATCAACAAAGAAGGGACGAAAGTTTTAAAAGCAAAGATGCCGGACAAATGTTCTTAATTCTGATTTCTTTGAAACTTGTCGTGTAAATGCGGAAAATCCATCAGTCATACTTTTAGATTTTAGAATACCAAATTAATTTATAAATTTAAACATTGACATCACGATAAGAATGTTCGAGTTAGTTCTTTTTCTTCAGAAACCGTGAGATAAAATTTTTATTTCTTCACTGAATATCGCTTTATTATTTTCACAGCGTAATAATTATTTCAATAATAAATTAATCATTGATTACAAAATTAACTTTGGGAGATTAGTAAAAGTATCTAAGCTCCTCTTTAAGTAATATAAACTCCTTATTTTCTTGATTATTATGATGAATGTATTGGAAGAAATTCGGTTTCGGCAGGCAAGGGGCGAAGTTGCTTCCCCAGAGCCGATTTATGAAGCTTGGGGGCCCTAGGCACATACTCTAGCCTTAAAAGTAACCAGAATATAGAGTATTGCATTGCATTTCCATGTGCATGTGAGTCATTTTGTTAAATTTATTAATATAGTACTAAACCGCCAACACAACTGAAGCCGAAATTATTTTGTTTTTGGGCCGCCAAGGGGCCCCCTGCCTATTTTGCCTATGCCTTAAGACGGCACTGGTGACCCCCCATTAATTAGCGGGAAACAACAGGAACGTTTCCTTGAGTAAGTGTTTGTTTTACACTTAGATGGTTAAACGTATGACAATGTATAAGCTTGCATGGGCTTCGCACCATGGACGTGGCGGCGGGGTGGTTCCAAGTTTCCTGGGGCAAAGTTCTTTAGCGGCACGCCTTGTTTGCCACAAAGAACAGCTTTTATATTAGTTGCCAACCTCCCCATATAATTTCGTCAAGAAGTGTCCCTGTTACACTGATGTGAATAGAAATGCTATGAAACTTTCAGCTAAATTAAATTGCACTATATGGTGTCCCTCTTCGTCTAGCGCCCATGGGCAATTTCTCCCCGTTGCGCTGCCACTGCTTCATGTGTCCCCATAATGGGGTTCTATCCAATAAACCCCTTGCCTGAATATTTATAAATAGTTCCGTCATCCTGGATTTATTAAATATCAATGTAGTATTTCTGAAGCAAAATATTGACCCATTATATATATATATATATATATATATATATATATATATATATATATATATATATATATATATATATATATATATATATATATATATATATATATATATATATATCGTGTAAATAAGTAGCATTTCATGGATATCTAGATTGGAACCCTTCCATTTTGTTCGTTTATTCTTTGTTCCATCGACGCCTGATCCACAAAACATGTGCGCAGTAATTAGGACTAGATTCGTAATCGTTTTGGATGGAAATATTGGATACTATAATCATGTTTAAACTGTTAAACTATCGCACTAAACATTGGCTTTTTTTTTTTTTTTACTAAACGACTCCAGAGTTGTCACGCGTGTCCAGTGTCATAATCTGCTATAACTCAATTTTTTAAAATGGAAATTTGATCTGGCTATTCAACATGGATCATTTTATATTTCATAGTTTGGCTTAAATTTCATACCGACGTACAAACATTTGAACAGACTTGATTCAAATACATATTTTAAATTGTCATAACGCGTCCCTCCATTTTTATTTAAAGAAATTGATAATGCTATTAAACATGACCCGAACATACCTCTGTTGACCTGTATTAAACGAAATGTATTTGGCAAAACAAAATGTTATAACCTTGATTATCAATACTATACGACAGGCCACCCACGAAGACACTAAACGGTGTCAACTACAGACGGAACCAATTGAATAATGTTAGGTTCGGAGACTATTATACAATTTTAGTTACAGTCAGCCTTATAACATATAGACCGACTTCGTGCATCAAGGAGACGGCAATCACGTCTTACTGTCTAGTGACACGCAATGAGGACTCGTAAATGTATGCATCTATATTAAGTCAAAGCAGCAACTATTTACACCTGAGCTTCACAATGAAATTATTTTTTTGTGACTGACAAAAAAAAAAACAGGCAAAAAAACCCCATAAAATTAAAAATCAAATCTTTAGTAGTGTCAATAAATCAGATATTTAATAGCATTGTGACTGTACTCAGTTTTATTATCTCTAGTTATCTTTTTCAAAACGCAATTCCTTTGTTACTTCTCGGTTTGTAAAACATTTCTTTATCATTCTCTAAGCATCAAGGTTGAAAATGCAGTAGACATCTATATTTTAATTTAACTGAGTCCTGCTTTATTCGGAGAAAATTTTTTTAAATTTTACTCATATTTAAGGAATTGTATTGTAATTCGTAACGATTCACAAGTACGCATTGGAAAAAGGCGTGTTATCTTTATCGTTTTTTATGTTTACCGCTGACAATAACGCCAATTCTGTTGCTAAAAATCTTCATCATGTCAAAAATGAAGTGCTTTTGAAGATTATTTTGTTCAGTGTTTTGGTTTTATATCCTAAAACTTTTATTTTTTATTTCAACTGCCAGTAAACGATCTGATTCAAATTATTGGTATATGATGTTTCTTTGTATTTTGCAACGTGGACGCCTTTGAAGATATCTTAATGAATCAACTATATATAAAAAGATGAATGACCCGATATTATGACATCGATGCTAAATAAATTAACCTTTCATACACTTACCATCCGCCATCTTGAATCAAATTGACAGGTAGTATAGGTCTAAACATCTTGCGTGCAGAGAGAGAGAGAGAGAGAGAGAGAGAGAGAGAGAGAGAGAGAGAGAGAGAGAGAGAGAGAGAGAGAGAGAGAGAGAGAGAGAGATCAACGCTCCTACCTATCTGGTTGTACAGGATAAATATTTTATTTTTTCTTTTCAAATCACGAGCGTTAGTTTTAAATACAGATTAGAAATTATTCATGGTATTACCGTTGATATCAGATTTTTAGCTCCGGAACGGCTCCATGCTTTAATTATATGCAGTATTCACCAGATCATGCTTAACCTAGTGCCCCTATTACTGCACTGATCTCTCCCTCTAGACATTCTATTTAATTGCATAGATAGTCATCAAACTGGAATGCATAATTTAAATCAGATACACGCATACCTTTCGCAGGTAAACAAGATTCAGTAAGCAAATTTCCGAAGTCTGGAGAATAAGATGACGGTAAAAAGCCAGTTACTTCGATGTTATTTATTGTATTGAATTTGACTGGGGAGGTGGGATGCATTATAATTCCCTGACAATAGAGAAACTAGGACGAACCTGTATTGGATCAGTTATCAAAGTCGAGACAGACCCCAGAGAAATTGTCTGCAGGTCACTGGGGTCATGCCGAGGCAAGGACCTTACATAATGTGATTCAAATCATTCCAGATTTATGTCGAATTAATTTGCCCCTGTGGAGCGGGTTTAGATCATTACAGCTTACTGATTTACAGGGTGACCTCTTTGTACACGTACCAGACTAACAAGCCAGTAAATTTCCCACATCTCGCATCTCCTCCCTATTCCGTTTTTATGGATTGAATGGAAAATTTAAATATTTGAAACTTACTGGAAACTTGGTGGTGTTTGACTTTGATTCTGTAGTCAAGAAAGAAACATTTTGATTACATCGGAGCTGATGAAACTTTAAGACTGCCCCAACCAGATTTTCTGAATTAAAATGCCTTTTGTGTTTTTCCTGCCATTCCGTTTTGATGTTTAGATATTGTCCACAAAAATAAAGAATTTGGTAGAAATAATTTGCAATTGAGGCTTTTCTTTGCTTTAGATTGCACTTTATCGTTTCTAGTTGTTTGGCTGGTCCAAATGAAGGATCCTATGTACGTCTTCCCTTCACTTCTGGCATGAACCCGTTGGGCCAGATTGCTTGACTTTCCACTTTCTTAAATTCCAAGAATTTAATCGATTTAATCCCATTTGTTTGTGCGTGTTGATGGATGTTTTAATCTTTTTCTGTGGTCATATTTTGGGGTCTAAATTGCATTTTGTTGATAGCGAGGCAGTGGTTAGTACCATTTTTTAAAAATCTTTTGTATTACTCGACTGGGGATCGAACCCACGACCTCCCGCATCTGAGGCGGACGCTCTAACAACCGGAGCGGTACACAATAGATTAAAGCGCATACGGTGAATGTATATTGTGAAACCTTTGAGATATACAAAACATCTTTACAGTTTGGTTATTGCTGCAGATATCGATGAATCAGTTATATAAATTAAAGCGATATTTTCTGTATTTGTCCTTAGTGGTTTCGGTTGTCATACTTTGGCCATAAAAAACTACATATGCAAGTTACAAGTTGGACTTGAGCTATCTCTAGTCTTGCCAGAGACAAGTCGCCCTAAGCAGAATGACAAGGACCATAGCTGGAATCTAGAATGACCAATATATAGAGACTATATATTTGCTTGAAGCGAATAAATAACGAATGTTTAGTCGAATGGGTTCAAAACAGTATTTTTACAGACGAGATGAACTATCATAGTTATTCACTCATAGCATGCAATTTTTTTTAAATATTTGTTTGCACAATCGTCGGTATATATAAGATATAAGAAGCAGATTTCTTTCCGAGCCCTCCTTATGTGTCAGTTGTTTATATTTTGCGCTGTATTTGTGCATATTCACTCAGAAAAATATAAATAGTAATGTTTTCACAGAATTTTTTAATACAAGTGATAAGATGGAAATTTTCTCTAAATTGCACTAAAAGCATAAATTTTTCATTAAATTTTAGTGAAAGTAAATTTCTACTAAAATGTATTAAGAATATTATTATTTATTTTCGTATTACAACACTATGCTATTTTAATAAAATTGCTCCTTACAAGCAAGTGCAAATCTCCCCCTTTTGTATTACACATTTTATGCCACGTCAGCAAAATTTGCAGTACGGACGCACAGACCAAGTTCCTAAATTTACTTTTAAATGAATAAGCTACAAGAGTCGGAGTTTCTCTAAAACAAAATGCTGACTGGGAAAATTCTGACGTAAGCGAAAAACACTCTCTTCCTTTAAGAATAGACGGGAGCCTCCTTCTGTTTCAAGATGGACACACACAAGCCTAAATACAATTCCAAATTTATCCAGGAGCATATTAAAATCAGCATAAATAGGAGTTGCGTGGCTTGTGTAATCAATCCGTTCTCTCAAAAGAATCAGAAAGACTCCGTTCGTCTTTTCTTACAGGTACGAATCGTTTGTTTTTGTAAATTTCTTAAGAATAGGTACTTTTCTAAGGTTATAGATTTTTCTTGGTAAAGTTCACATCTTTGTAACATTTTTCTGAATTCTCTTTATTTTATATCATAATGTAATACAATGATTATTTGTTTTAAGAATTTATATTCATTTGTATTTACAGTTGTCGTTTTGGGGCTTAACGCCATTTTTCAGCACACGATAGGCTATACATGGCAGCCAGTAATAATGATGGAAGAAGTAACCGGAAAATCACCGGAAAGAACCACCGACCCACGAGAAGCTGCTGACAAGCTTTCTCACATATCCACATTCGCCGAATCTTAGATTCGAACCCACATAGAGGTGAGATGGCAGTGGTCCGTAACGGAGAGCGCTTTAGACCACTCGGCCACTCTTGGCCCCTGTATTTACAGTAATTTTTATTTCAAAAGAAAAATTCATTACCAACTTCATGTTTAGATTTATTTTGGAAATAAAGTATTCGTTAATTAATAAAGAATAATGTTTGGTAATCTATTTCAAATTAGTATTCTATTTTAGATTTAGTAAATTACATCTTTTCATAATGAATGTTGCATTGATCGCAACTATTAATTTTATACTCTTTGGCTATCATTAATTTTGTCGAGATTTAATTGTCTGTATTATAGATTTAATTATCTGTATGCTATTCAAAAATAAAGAAATTATGTAAATGTATGAAGTATAAATGTACGACGGAAAAGTATAATTTATATGTATTTCAAGTATTTTAAATATAAAGGCTTTGTAAGGTGTGTCTCTAAAATGTGGTATTATATAGCAATTATTTAAATAAAGTCCGTTCTCTCAAAAGAATCAGAAAGACTCATCTTTTGTTACAGCCGAGCAGCCGTATTTTTTCGCATTGCCAAGCCAACCAAAAGATTTGCAGCCGTATCTATACCCTTATGAGTGACACCTCCTTCGTAATAGAATATGAAATATTTCTTCTCTCCGTCTTTCCATTTGACCATGGATTAGAAAATTGTTAAGAGTTTATGAGAAAAAAAATCTTATAAAAGTAACATAATTCATCTTCTCACCTCAGAGTTAAATAGCAAGTTAAGAAAAATTACTTTCGTGCCTTGTTGGATTTGAACTACAGCCTTCTTTAAGGAAATGCGGCCACACTAATCTTTCGATTACGAAATAATCTAAGAACTTTTTCGATTTTCATGTTTTTAATCATCAAAGATTAAGATGTTCTCACTGTAGTGAAATATCAAGATTATTTCTTTCTGTAAATCCAGTAATTCAGGGTCTAGACTAAAACAAATTGAAGACTAAACAGTATAAAAGTTGAAAGAAGTATATCAAATTTGTTTGACACGACGCTGAATTATATGGACGTTATAGGGCTGGACAAAAATTGAGCTGTTTTGAACTCGCTTTCTCAGAAGCTTGGGTAAATCAAGTGGTTGGAAAGGAAAAGCAGTTTTTGGTCTTGCTTAACAATAAATTAAAGATATCTGAATTTAAAAATGGATTCGTCCAACTTCACCAAGAACATGATACTTACATATGTGCCTTCCTGATAACGTCTGGATACATACCTATTTTTAAAAAAAAATCTGGAAATATTTCGAATAGCGTTTATAGAGTATGGTGTAGACTTAATGAAAGACCTCTAAATGAAAGGGAATGTAATATGTGACGTTATAATCAATCAGGGTATGCGCTATTCGTCATACGTATCCATGCTCAGCTTTGTTAAATGTAAATGATTATTTGTTGAGCATATGAAGGCGGTATTGAGAAGATATATATATATATATATATATATACATACATATATATATATATATATATATATATATATATATATATATATATATATATATATATATATATATATATTAACCCGAGTATTTATCCAGTTTCTAATAGAATTAACCACAATATACAGTATTCACGACGCTTTACGAAAGCAAGGATTAGTTTCGTAAAATGGACCTAATGGACCTAATTTTTAACAATAGGGAATTCTCTGGATATGTTTTGATAAACATGTTGAGTAATTTGAGAAAGGAATATTTTTGTGATAGGTGTTTGGGTCGTGTTCTGAACTGCATGGCGTGAAGTAATGATATTACCAATGTGAGTAACTTTGCCAGAAGCTTTTCTTGGGTCCGCGGTTTTTATCCGGGGTTTTCTGGTTCTTCGTACACTAAAGATACTTACCATCATGTATAGTCTATCTTGCGCTGAGAACTTGTGTTAAACCCAAAATGACAACCACTAAATATTCGACTCGAACAAAGCTTCTAAAAAGTCATACAAATGTGAAACAAAGACAAAATCAATGCAATTTTGAAATTAGAATTTCGAGATGTGTGGACATTGGGTGACTAGATATGATTTGTTTAGTATTTATTCGTTTCAGAATATTTCTTATTGTCTTGAGGTCGTTGGAAATAGGGAAAACAACTAGTTATCATGCACGTGTGGGATTCGTTTCGTAGAAGACCCTTTACGTGTAAACACTTATTGAATACAATTATCATTTTATTTCACGTTTTAGTTTTCAATTCTAGTAACATTCTTCGCTAGACAGCCAATGTTTAGGGAAAAAAATCAAAGATTAATTATTATTGAGTTTCTTTGGGACTTTATCAGAGTCAAAGAAAAGCAGCATGACCCAAATTAATTTGATGATACCTTATCATAAATGAAAAGAAAAATCGCAATGCATTCATCCATTTTGTATTTCCACGTAATAGCCTCAAAAACAGGAACATTCTCAAGTCTGCTGGGTTAAAGAGCTTAGCTAAACAATGGCATTGGTACTTTTGTTTTACTTCAACAAAATGCTTAGAATCGTCAAGGTATTAACCAAGTCGAGAAAGCTTCTGAATTTGTTAATGGCGACTTTGACCTTTACACACTTAGACGAGGTTTTTGCATTAGTTTGGGAAGAAAAGTGTACGCATTCAAACGAAAATTGTCGCACAGGAGACGTCATAGTGAAAGTCTAAGTAATACAACCCACTTACATTTATATACATATTTACCTATCTTCGACTATAAAATAAAACAAGGAAGGTCTAATCGTAATATAATAATAGTAATGTCATTAAAATTGTTTTCAATAAGAGGGTGACTAGCTCGAGGCAGCTGGCAGAATTAAAAGTAGATAGGGCTGAGTTCGTTTACCCTTGAGTGAGAGGAGCAAACATTCACTGATGAAACCTGATCTTAAATTCATTGAACTATCGTTGTTAATAATATAAGATTAATAGCCAAATAGCTATATATAATATGTTCTTAAAAAGTCACATTCGATCTCCAGCCATTTAGATCAGGAATTCACTAATAACGCGACAAAATTCTGCATGATCATTGGGATAAAGCTAGCACTGATTGGGCAAAAGAAATAAAACATGACAAGTCTCACAAAATTAGGCACCAGACTGCTTCTTTATCTTTGTAAACATCTAAAGAATGTTAACCAAATTTGCCCAGTGCATTAACATTTATTTATTAGCGTCAAATTGCTTCAGTTGATCATTGGCTCACCCTATCTGATTAAAGCATATAATACTACAAAGTTACTGGCACACACACACACACACACACATTGAGATTTTTCAAGGAAACGTGAATGACACCTATAACCATTCATTTGTGAAGCATCTGAATTTTGTGTAAATATTTCATATTTACAAACTGTCCATAAAAATGTCTGCATGTATTCCACCTGATAAAGTGTCCTGTACAATTAGCCCGTTAAGGTATCTGCATGTATTACACCTAATAACGTGTCCAGTACACTTAGCCGGTAAAAAGATTCAGTATGTATTCCACCGAATAAACCATCCAGTACGAATTGTATGTAAAAGTGTCCGTATGTATTCTACCTAATATAATGTCCAGCATGAATGGTGAGTAAAAGTGTCTCAACTTATTCCTTCAATTGAAGTGTTCATTCCAGCACGATTGATCAGCAAATGGATCTCTATGTATTCCACTAAAAAAAAATGTTCAGTAGAAATAATCAAGTTCACCGTGAAGCACCATCGAGGTATATTGAAACACTTAAAACTTAAAAATAATAAAAATTTGATTATGTATAAGCATTGCAAATATATGAAGTATTTGTGTAGACATTTTTCAACAGCTGTAGGCAAGGTAGGACTGTTGTGCTTTTCCTAAAATAGCGCGAAAGTAATTGTCTTTACGTACTGGCTTTTTAGGGTGTAGTGCAATTCGTGTATGAACTTTGTTGGGGCTGATCAATCAAGTTGTAGTTTTCGAGGAGAGGGTGTACGCCCAGTTGTGGCGTGTGTTAATCAGCTGCACCAGCCGAGAACACTAAACATATCACACCAAATTTTCCTAAACATAATATTTCGCGTATAATTTTAATTGTAAGGTATGCTGTAACGACGAAATGGATTTCAATACGTAATAAAGACTGTGTTTTGTTGTATCATGCAATGGTTGTTGTAACGGAATTGTAAAAATCCTTTTATTTATTTAATACGTTTACTCGGATTTCGTTTGTTTTGTTGTTTTTTTTTTGAGTGTACAACGATACCCGAGGGTGATTTATGTATATTGTGCAATATTTCGAAACAGTGAGTTCGGTTCATCAATGCCGCACTTGCGAAGTGCTTCCGATGGGAAAAACCGAATACTTCCAGCACACAGACGATGTAGGGTTGCATCGTCTGTGTATAAGTGCCTCACCGTAAGACTAAATACATTACGGAAAGTCTTTTCAGTAAGCAGTATACTCAGTACCAGAGAATCCTAGTTCCAAAATGTCAGACAAACAGAAGAAGAATTACAGAATCAAACGAAAGGAAACGAAACGGAGTATGACTTAAACAATATTAAAATAATGAAATACAAAATAAATTTAATGCAATATGCGATGATGAGATTCCTTCCCGTTGAGCAGGGAGAAAGGACAGATCGACAAAATTGCGATATTGAAACACCTTCCTGTGACCACGGAGAAAGGACACTCTCCGTACTGTATGGATTAAAAGATGACTAAACGCACGGAAAACAGACTTATGATTCACATTACGTAAGAAATGTTTAAACAATTTAAACGAATGCGAAGAACAATTATTAGACAGTTTACTATTATTAAATTAACTTTACCAATAAATATTATAGCTTAATTTTCAACATTTACTGATTACGATGAAATTGATTAAACTAAACAATTATTCATGTATTACATTAATAAATTATTAAATTATTACATTATTAGTAACCTATCTATAGCCAAATAATGTTTTATTTACGATCTAAATCGTCATTCATGTTTAAGAGAAGAAACTCGAGGCAACTGGGCTAGTGTTCACGTGATCGCGTAGTGTGATTACTGTTCCTGCATAAAGATCTCGAACAACCTTCGTGCAAAGCAGAAACGTTATAATATATATATATATATATATATATATATATATATATATATATATATATATATATATATATATATATATATATATATATATATATATATATATATATATATATATATATATATATATATATATATATACGATGTTGGATTTATTTTCAGCTGATCGGAGTCGACCGGGTACCAGCTGTGGGTAATAGAAGTTGAAAATAGCAGCCGTAGAACTGAGTGAAAAGCGTGTCGCAGGTCGAGTAATAGGCGAACAGGCGTTGCTGACCGAATTGGTGGAATCGGTACACAATTAATCAAATCCGGTTCAGTACCCACGAATGTAGTCCCAGTCTATTTTTAGATCACTTTTTCCGGTCTAAATTTGGTGGTGATACTAGAGTTAGATTTTGGCATTCTTGGTAAGGATTTAAAGGCAATTGATTATTCTTTAAAATGTGATCTTATGGTGTGGTTGTCTGTGTGTATTTCGGCGATAGTGCACATTGAGTAATAAGGTCATGGTGATGATCCGGAAGTGAAATCTGAGTTCCGTTGCCTGGTGTTTTGTTTACAATTCAGCCTCTCAAAAAAATGCAGGTCAACCCTTGACAAGAACTAAACCGTTAAGTCATCTTTGAAGGTATTTTAGATTAACATATGATTTGTATTGATTGTCACACAGTGGAAAGTTCAGTACTGAGGAACAAATGTAGAGACCGTATAGTAAAATTAATTGTGTACTATGGCCTGTCAGTAAAAACTTGAAACTGATATAATTTTTTTATTATTAATGACATACACATGAAATTTTAATATTTTATGTATATTGACTTTAAAAATATAAAAATGAAATTAGAAGTAAAAAAATAATTTTAATTTTAAAAATTTAAATGAAATTAAAAAACAATTAAAAAATAAAAAATTTCCACCAAGTATACACATATATAATATTTTTTGGGAATGATATTAAATGATATCAGCATATATATACTCCTACACCATATACAAGCTCAAATGATGCATATTTGTCAAATTTGATCAGAGAAAATATCTTTATTAGTCAAAATGAGACCCTCATTTAAAATACATGAAGACAAAATTCTACTTTGCTTTGTACCTTTAGGTCATTGAAACTATTTATTTGGGGTTCAAACAGTTAATTTATGTGTTTATGATGGGGTGACTTCCTGAGTAACACATATCTGCTTGTATAGCTATCAGTAATTGTTTATAACCATAGTTATAGGGTATTTAGTGAGAGGACAGAGATGAAGACTTTATACTAGAACCTGTTCAAGTTCTCTACAAAATCATATTAAGCTGTCAGAGAATGAAATACAGGTCAGAGGGGTAAAATATACTTTACCCAGGTATATTTACCATTGCATGTAAGAAAACAGCAAAATGATGTAAGTTGAACACAGAATGCATTCCATTTTATTGTTCAGTTTCTGTAAGATGTTGATTGATGTAGTGCGACATTGTAGCCTAGATGATATTATGGGAATTCTCATGATCCATTTTGCTTTATGCATTATTAATGACTAATAATATTTGTTATCTGACACTTTAAAGATTACATAAGTAATATTCAAACAGATTATTTGAATTTAACTTTCTACAACTGATCCTAACATGGTTACATAGCTGACATGAACAAATATGCATATATTTTGTAATGTTTGGAATCAAAAGTTGACATTGTTAGGCTGACATGGTACCTATAGTGAATCTGTAAGGCTCAGTTTTGATTGTGTGCACTTAAAATATCCCAAGATGTTATTTTCATCATGAATATGCCTCTGTATGGTAACACATTTCAATTTAGTACTTTGACAGAGGGCGGTATTGCAGCATCAGCTGATATTTCATTCCATTGAATCATTGAATCATTGAACTTAAAACCTTGGTAGCCAAGACTCTTAAAAATAGACTAAAAATATTCAAACAGATTATTTGAATCATGTTTGCACATGTGATTTTAACAAGTACACTGCATATGTCCCACACATGCAAATATCCATCCTTGTTTACAAATTTTCGGGATGCAAATTTCATATTTAGTTGATGATATAGGATCTATTGGTACCTATAGTTGATCTGTGTGGCCACATTTTGATATATTCACTCACAATATCTAAAATTGTTTTTTCCTTCATGAATAGGATTGCATATAGTAATAAATTTTAATTTGGTACATTGTCATTTGACTTTCCACTATACTGGTATGTATCAATGTTTGCACCAATGATCAAACCTCACCGTTCCAACATTGCCTTAAACTTTATGATACATACTCTACCTGATTAGTTATTTAACCTGTAAATGGCTAAATATGCTTGTAGAAACTTCATCTATTTTTAGGATGCATTTGTCACTTTAATACATGCCCATTGCTTCACATCTTTGAGTGTCACTCTATCAAGTTTACCTTTTTTAACCATATTTGCAACCTGAATGTTATATTGAAATCACCATATCTAACACATTTTAACTTCATTTGCCTACATCTTCCTTTTTTTTAGAATTAAGTGAAACATGTTATATATTTTCAGGTCTAGGCTGGTATCTGAAACAAAGTATTAGAGTTGGATCAATTTGGAAGCTCTCCAGTAGTCCAATGGTGATAGCAAGGTCTCATAAGGACATGTGCAGTGTGCTGCTATAAGTGACCAAGATGAGTTCATATCAGTACACTGATATACAGCATCTCAAAGACATGGCTTAGATCTTCATGAGAGAGATTCGCATCTTTTTTCAGTAAGGTGAAACTGTATTTTCATATTGCATTGTTGACTTTTGTAGTTATCGGCATTAAAATGGAATGCATATTTGCTATAAAACATGGTAGTGGTCCCATCAAAACTTTAAATTTGAGTGGGATATTAGTTATACAAACAACTGTCCAAGTACCTGAAACAATAAATGTGGAACATAGTACCTGTCATTGTTTCTTTAGTATGTACACCTATATGCATCTGGATAGGTATATTGTAATTTGCTGTCAAAATCACTGTGAGCTATCATGCTTCAGTACCCCTGGGATTAATATTATCAGTTGTACAGACCTAAACTGCCATTTGTTTTAAAGACCATTCATTAATCAACATTGCTGCCTTAAATTTGTCAAACTGAATGTCATAACTTGTATGAAAATTTATTTTTTGTAAAAAAAAAACTTTTAAAATTTATATATTTTTTAAATTTTCATTAAAATTTAATATATCAAAATTTTTTAATTTCAAGACTATTTTCAGACAGGCCTTATCAAGTATTACAATTAGGTTTTTACTGCATTGAAAATTTCCTATAATTAAGGAAGATATAGCAAATTTAGTTTTGGTTTCATAAGAACAATTGGACCTCAAATTGCACCCTATAGAACACCAGCACTACACATTTTCTGACAGCTGTCACATGTCTTGCTTGCAAGGAAATTTCAAAAGACTTTATGTATGAAGTTGAAACAGTAGTGGCATGCAAAATAAAATGCAAATATAAAAGTTTGACAAAAACATTGATCCTTTCAGGAATCGGTACACAATTAATAAAATCCGGTTCAGTACCCACGAATGTAGTCCCAGTCTATTTTTAGATCACTTTTTCCGGTCTAAATTTGGTGGTGATACTAGAGTTAGATTTTGGCATTCTTGGTAAGGATTTAAAGGCAATTGATTATTCTTTAAAATGTGATCTTATGGTGTGGTTGTCTGTGTATTTCGGCGACAGTGCACATTGAGTAATAAGGTCATGGTGATGATCCGGAAGTGAAATCTGTGTTCCGTTGCCTGGTGTTTTGTTTACAATTCAGCCTCTCAAAAAAATGCAGGTCAACCCTTGACAAGAACTAAACCGTTAAGTCATCTTTGAAGGTATTTTAGATTAACATATGATTTGTATTGATTGTCACACAGTGTAAAGTTCAGTACTGAGGAACAAATGTAGAGACCGTATAGTAAAATTAATTGTGTACTATGGCCTGGTGGGCGCTGATTGCTTGATTAACCAAGGAATTAAATGGTGGTAGATGACTACCTGAAATACTGACAGCTTGATTGACCAATGCGATTGGTAGCCAAGTGTGCTAGTGAGGGAGTGTTTCGTGTTACTTCATGCGTGTAATCTTTTAGCCGTGGGCTAATTTTGGGGTTTGTTATACCCAGTGTTTTGGGACGGTAAAGATATTTTGCATGATATCTGTCTCGTTGTTTTCATCATTTTACTGAGTAAAGTTACTCTCTTCCCTAAATAACAAGTTTTGAAACATTTTTTCCCACTAAAATCTACTAATCAACCCTTAATTGTAGAATCCCAGCAGCTAATGCAATTAAACTAACTTTTATATTGTACAGTTTTTGTATATAGGAAGGACAGGGAATCAGCACATGGATGAAATAGAAGACAGAAACGCCACCAGGCTATACCACAAGGAGCCACGCGAAGTGAGAAGGCCTCCGAAAAGTTCTTGTGCAGAATATGGGCAAACAGTTCATAAACACATGGGGAAATATTAAATAATAGAGGGATTCCATAAAAACAACATGGACTAACAAAACTTGCATAAACAAAAATACTCGTCTGAAACTTTATATTTGGAATATAAATATTTGGAGTGTATGGAAATAAGGCCTGGTCCTTGTCAAGAGAAGTGAGTCAAAGGAATAAATAAAGACAATTGGCTCCTTGCAAAACGTCCTTATGACCAGCAGCCTATAATCAAAAATCTAGAATATGAGATATAACACACAAACTAACATCCACCAAAACACCAGGTATTTATTTTATAAATCTATTACACCATTTCTCATACAACAATCTAAATTTAAACAAAATTGAAATTAAATAATTTGTCGATACTTTGATAACAACTCAAAACAAAAATTTTGGTATACATATTATGCCGTCCTTACATATACACATATATAGCAAACACACAAAATAGCAATGTACACTCACAGGACGTAGGGGACCCCAGGCAAGGGTCACTGGAAACAAAAAAGGGATGAACCTTTCTGATCTGATGAATGAAATCGGAGAAGGGAGGTCACCTATTAGATATCACTAAGGAGAAGAAAAAAAAAATAGCCCACTCAAAATCTGTTTTGTTTTTTTTCAAACATCGGAGAGGGACACATGAATACATAAAAACCTTTATTTGTTTGGCTAAATAGGGGGCATCTGTCTAGTGCTCACCCTACCCCCCCCCCCAAAAAAAGAGTAAAGTTACTTACATTTCACTATTTGAGTGAATACATTTTACTATATGAGTAAAGTACGTCAATTTTACTATTTGAATAAAACACACCATTCTGTTAGTTGTGTGAAATAACTGTGAATCATTAACCTTTATCTTTTTACAGCGCAATGTCATTTATTTGTTGTTGTTGTTGGGCTTAACGCCATTTTTCATCATACGATAAGCTATTAATGGTGGAGAAAGGAACCGGGAAATCACCGGAAAGAACCTCCGACCCACGAGAAGCTACCGACAAGCTTTCTCCCTTATCCACATTCAACGAATCCTAGACTAGAACCCTCGCAGATAGAGGTGAGATGGCAATGATCCGTAACAGACAGCGATTTAGACCACTTTGCCACGCGGAGTCATATTTATGTTGCATTATTAGGTTCGTGCGGATTGAGTTAATTTGTGCAATGTTTGGATCTTATACACGCACGTATTAATCATTCAATAGAGTTATTATAAGAACGAAATCCAGCCCGGTTACGTTTATAATATTGATGAGTGGTTATATTATTATTATTATTATTATTATTATTATTATTATTATTATTATTATTATTATTATTATTATTATTAT
>JAEAOA010002316.1:155000-337500 GCA_016746295.1 Potamilus streckersoni | reverse complement strand
GTGACAGTCTTTAGCTAGCTAGCTTACACAGAATAAAATGTTATTTAGATATTTGGAATCAAAGCCTTACCAAGTGGAAGTCTTCAAAAACATATGACCAGGATTTATATGCAAATGGAAGTTGCATTGGTGAACCCCTGAAACTGATGAGGAACATGGTGTAGCATTCTCTTTACACGACGATTATGACGAAGAACATGATGTACCATCCTCGAGACACGAAGATAATGATGAGGTGGAAAGGCACATGGAAATCAACTGAATTTAGGAATAAATGGATAAAGGTAATCAGATCGGAAGGACAATGCCATTTGTATCGAAATAAATATTTTAAAATTGCAACAAGTAGTATTATTGCTATACAAAACATAGTATCAAGTCCGTCCGTCTGTCTGTAAGCACGTACGCACGCACGTACGTACGTGTATGTATGTATGTATGTATGTATGTATGTATGTATGTATGTATGTATGTATGTATGTATGTATGTATGTATGTATGTATGTATGTATGTATGTATGTATGTATGTATGTATGTATGTATGTATGTATGTATGTATGTATGTATGTATGTATGCATGCATGCATGCCCCTCCTAACTGATGTAGCTCATCTTTTCTCTGTACATAGTAACCATTCAAAATAAATTGTAGGTTCACCAAACTCCACCTAGATCGACCAGTTCTGCCGACGTGTACATGATCCACCCTATCTAAATATGTATAATTAAATTGAACTTAATTTCCAGAGCACGTTTCTAAACTTGTAACACTAACCTTTAATATTGAACCATGAAAATAGTCGTAAACATTATGCAACATTATTTGCTTCCATATGAACTCTCTTAAAGTTCGGGTACAACTGGAAACTGAACGGATCCCGAACTATATTTGAATAATGCGCCAACAGATCTTTTCTATATAGTTTGTTAGACGTAATTTGTAGAACAAACAACATATCCCAAGATATGCCGATGCAGTATGCGACAGCAGATCCAGGTCTGCATTGTTTGCAGTTGTATTAAGTGATATAATCCATAATATCTTTGACTGAATTCACAATCTTTCCAAAATATTTAGTCCTAACAATCAGATAGGCACTTTGTAATTCTAATAAATAATTTAAATAAACGACTCCTCTCAAATTAAATCTTGCACAATAGTAATTACTTCTTTATACTGAAATTCAAAAAGGAATAGGAATAAGAGTGAAAAATTGATCTATGTCGTAAAACCTTCCCACATGAATTATAATTTCAATACAACCCCACCAAAAACACAGGTTCATTATCAAGGCTGGGTTTACAACTAAAATCCAAATAATTAATAACTGTATAGTATCATTATCCTAAAATATAATCTACAATCATAGACAATAATAGCTATTATTATGTTATTTGCAAACGATCTTTTCAATTTACAATCATGCACAAGCATTTACGTAAGATATAAATATTTATAACACGTATATGATAGAATATACACCAAATAGTTAGAGGATTTTAAATATTTTCCTTACTATTTACTGATTTGTTAAAAATCTACCCGGTACACGGCTAAGAGATACCGTATAAGTATAATAAAACGATTCGCGTAGAAAAAAAATTTAAATTGTGGTCCAATAAGTATAGTTTTCTTTTTCTTTATTTTCTGTGAAAAGAAGAAACTCAGTGGTACTATTTGTTCCATATCTACATTTACAAGCATTACTAATAGCAGAAAAATTAATCAAGATTAAATGAAACATTGAAGATGAAGTTATTCAAAATGATCAATTCAAATCAATTGAAAATTTTTTTTAGCTTCTGTGTTTTAATCACTTCTGAACTAGTTACGTTTAGTTTTTTTAATATTAGAAAGATATACATGAAGTCAACATTGAAATTGTACCAAATAATATTTTAACTGGTCAAGAAGAAATGCTATGTTAATACATTTGTTAATGTAAAAAACTGGCAGAATATGTAAGTGCAAATAAGGGGAACTGCAAAGAGGTATGCAACATGTAACACTATGAATTTAATAATTAAATTTTATGGGAAATTGGAACAAGTAAACAAGAAAATACCAAAAATATAATCACGTTTTCATGAACACGTGCATCCAGTAGGACAACTGCCAGTACCCTTTGAAGTCTAAACAGTTCATGAATTCTGTAGGCCACTAGAAGGCTGTAAACAAGTCCAAGGCGTGGAATCAGGTCTTGTATTAATTTAATACTACCAAACACTTTCTGGAGCAGTATGTTTGTCAATGGCTCTGTGAGTGCAATATGCAGGTTCAAACAGTAAACACACATACAAATAAACACATGTATTGAAATTATTTTACTAAGTAACAAAAGCGCAAACTATTTATGTAATTCAATCTTTTTCCCCAAAATATAATGTTATTTCCACACAAAATTAGAGCACAAATAGTTAATATTTTGGTAAAGTGCATGAACTGAAGACTTACTGCTTTTCAATACCTGGGAGAGCAGGATCAGTTTTTGTCTCTTTTGTTAAGTAAAAAGTCTCCGTCTGTATTCCTTGTGTAGTTCAAACCGGTAAAAAGATTCTTTATAATTTAGAAACGGCTGCAACACATCACACCTGAATTATGGTAATGAATTTGAATACTAAATTACTACTGTTCCATAATTTTCATGTAATCTGTACAAGCTGCAATAATGTTTTCACTCAAACCTATTATCAAAAGTAACATACTTTAGGCAATCATTCATTTCCAATATTATTTCAATATTACAAGTATCAAACCATGGAAACAATGAACCATTATTAATACACCAGTCCATTATAATGAGGACTGGATATTACAATTCACTATATATCCATGTTCTACCATATTATCCTGGACGCGTTATTGTTATTTATCAAAGGTTTGGAAATAGTTTAAGAATAACAGATGTCTTAAAGCCTGAACCTATTTAAAACTATCGAATTTTATGGTTGCAAACAAAAACAAATCAGCATACAAAGACCAAGCCACGCCTAGTTATGTACAGGGTCGAGTAAAATAATATTTTCAACCCACCCCACATACGCGTGTTCCGTAAATTAAAACGCTGCACACGGTTCTACGACGACTTAACAAATATTTTACAGAATATTACCAAGTAAAACTCATCGTTGTGCATCATTTCCTCAGATAGGACACAATATTTCATGTTGTGAACCATACTGATCCAAATGAGTGCTTTCCTTCCATGGACATTGTACAATTTCAACATGGCGGAGCCAGTTACCTGGCCATAGAACACAACTAATTTTGTTATATATTCTCTACATTTGTTTCTCAGTAATGAACGTTCCACTGTGTGACAATCAATACAAATCATATGTTAATCTCCAATACCTTCAAAGATGACGTTACGGTGTGAAATTCTTGTCTAGGGTTATCCTGCAAGTTTTGGAGAGGCTGAATTGTAAACCAAGCACCATGCAATGGAATACTGATTACACTTACGAATAATCATCAAGCCCGTATTACTGTGCTATGTCGTCGACAGGGAAAGAATTATCTAAAATAGATTGGAACTACAATTATTAATTGTGACCTGAGGCCACCTGACCCTCATAAGGTAAGGTAACGTAGTGGAGAGAAGTCAAGGAACCAGACTAACAGCTAACATTAAGGCTTTTCGGGAAAATTTTGATTTGTGATTCGGCAACTGAGAGTTTATACCACGATATCCTCAGAAAAAAGTTACATTGAACTCTTGATAGCATTATGATTTTATCGCCGCAGTGGCGATATCACTTTTGGAACTACGATTCTTTGTCATTTAGGAAGTATATCTACTCTTATGTATATTTTTAAGACTCGTATTTCCATATTTGTTCCTATTTTATTATTTCTTCTTCGTTTTCTTTTCTCTCCCATCCTTTCTCTATCTCTCCCGGTCAAAATGAATGCATCTTAAAATGTGCCAAAACTGTATGCCGACGTCAAGAATGCACAAAAGCGAACCGCAAGCCACAAGAAAATAGGCTTCAAGTATTAACTTTTTTATAATTGGTTTCCACACGAACCATACAAACTGTCAGTGGCTGAACTTATGTGACCTATTGCTATTCGATATTGTGTGTCAACCATACAGTATCGTGTACCCCTTACACTCAACGACACCATTTTGAAGCAAAAAATAAACCTCTTTATTGCCTATAGTAATAAAATTGTTTAAGTAGCGATTGTAACTGTCATTAAAATCAGATTGATATCTGAAAACTATGGAGAAATCATGCGTTGGTTAGTGTCAATTGTAAACCAAAGTTAAGTTAAAATCGAAATTAGGGCTCTCTTACTGAAATATATTGCAAGCCTGACATCATAAAGAAATTCACGTCTGTATGAAGAATAAACAAATATCAGGCAAAATCATTGCAACATTTCGCACAATCATTAACTTATATTGTTTAACTATATTACGCTCTAAAGCCTATTGGTACTGTCATGTCATATCATCCCCACCTCAGCAATGTTGTTTGCACTGTTCAGTGCGAGGTACTGAGCAGGAAATGAGTTAACGAAAATAAAAACTATAAGTTTTTGCGAGACACATTCATTAATTTCACCAAATACACATACTTAAGCATTATATGTACAATCTAAATTTGAAATATGTTGGTGTCCTAAAATTATAGAAAAATTAGGGAAATTTGTGGTCGATTGACATGCAAAAACAAACATATAAATGGTTTTGCCTTAAAATGTATAATGTAGAAAAAATATATATATTTAGTAGATATATAGTAATATTTCATTAATTATGTGAAAACAGTTTGCATTGTTAAGAGTAGCAAAATGCATCCAGTTCACTAGTAAAATCAAAAAAGCAAGTTAGGTAAAAATGCCACTATTTTGATGAAAAGTTAATTTCAAAGGTGTTCTTGTGTCAATTCATTTCTACTAAATCGAGCAAATACCGAAGAAATAGGTAAATAAATTAAACGTTTCTGAAAAAAGTGTTTAAAATATGATTAGATTAAATTTTTGAAAACATGATCCAACAAAATTCGAAACATGACCCAAGAATTGATCAACTGCTTCAAAATACACCATATACATACTTATACATACTATTCATAGTTAGTCCCCATAGCCCCTCCTCAGCGGTGGGTGCCATGAAACATACCACCTGTTACCTATAACATATGAAGAGAACCAGCTAATAATGTATCAATAACGTTAAGAATAAACAAATATTATTGAAATCTCATATTGAAAAACAAACATTACTCGGCATATTGCATCTGATACGTCGTTGATCGTGATGCTAAATACGAATACGAATATATTTCTATATTCTCCTTTCATCGACTCACGTGTAGTCGCTTAGACATCAACGGGTGAAAATCTTCTTTACTTGGTGCTCAGCGACCACAAAATATTAGACGGAAATCGAATGCATACTGGTATTTAATATGTTCTAAAATTGTTCTTCTCTCCTTAAATGTCACCGTGAAACCTGCAGTTTTCGCTTTCAAATCAGTGATTTTGTCAAACCTGTGATTTCTTTATCATATTACGTGTTTCATTGTAAATTATTGCATTTTAATTTCTTTTTTACGCAATTTCTGAGTTTTTTCTTTAACATTTCATTAAACGAACAAGCGAACAAACGTGATTTCGTGACTTTCTTCTAGAAATGAACTCAAGCAAAATAATGAAGCTCACATTTTGCGCTCTATGCCCGTATTAAATTAAGTGTCATAAAAATATAAACGCACGATAAACCATAAAACCAATGCCAGAATGCTGAGACCACATACTTGTCTTACACGTTAAAATGTTTTCTTGGAAACTCTTCCCATAACCATGAGGCTGTATTAGTCAATTTAAGTTGGTTGTCTCCATGGGTCAATACAGGTGAAGTTTGATTTGTTCCTACTGTTTTAATGTATGCGTGCATTGAAATTTCACTAGAAACAAGAGCAAAGGAACCGTACTGCCCGTAGATAATCAGACGCGTGTGACTGCACTGGTATATCATGATGTCAGTTCAAGCCCTTCTATAACATAATCGACCTTGTTTTCCAAATAAAAAACAAAGGAAATGTTTTTTCTTCTCGGTATATTATGCACAATCTTCAGATTGTGCACGAAACACACGAAAGGGAGAAAACGATACTTAGAAATACACTCTGAATTTTTGTGTCATAACGTTTTGAAAAGGCACGAAGAGCGAAAACGATACAAAGAAATACACTCCAAATTATGTGTCACGAAGTTATTGAAAAGTACAGTTCTCTCCAGGACAGTGGCGTCACTATGGGGTTGCAGACTGCATCGGGTGATACCATAAGGAATTGTGCGGTGACACCCAAAATGACTGTCTTTACAGGTTTTGGATTTTTATGCAGGAAGGAGATCCATGTGGTTTACACACATGACTGTTTTTAACATGTTTGAACTTTTGAGCAGGAAGGAAGTCCATGGGGGTGACACTATGAGTTACCGCACTGGGTGACACCAACCTTTGTGACGCAACTGCTCCATGATGAATATTACCACCAAAGTTACAACACTGTGACTTTACTAATGTATTTACCAAGTGAAGATATCCTCTCCTGTAAGAAGTAAGAATTAGAATCTATGGATAAAACGCTCGTCATATTAATTAAAACTTCACCATATCAAATGCCTTAAAACAAAAATTCACACATATACATTATCAAAGACATTCTAACATTGGGATTTAATATTTTAAGATATTTCTGTACCTTCTTTGACGGGGTACTTGTTGGCTCCTGTACCTATCACTGGAACACTCTATTATGCTTTACACCGGGTGTTTTTGTTGATTTTTTTTCAACACTTTTGCTCATTTTTGTAACAAAGCGTACATTTTGTTATAAGCCGATGTAACAAAGCGTACATATTATTATAGGCCGATTTAACAAATTGCACGTATTATTATTGGCCGATGTAACATTCGGTAAATACTATTATAAGCCGATGTAACAAAGCCTACATATTATTATAGGCTGATGTAACAAAGCGTAGATATTATATAGGCAGATGTAACAAAGCGTATAGGCCTATATAACAAGGCGTACGTATTATTATCGATCCTTAGTTTATTCTACCTAACACCAAGTGTCTGGTCTTACAAAAAATGACTATAATTGTCTTGCAAACAATTAGAGCGTAAATGGTCACCGTTTCGAATAAATGATCTGGACGCATATCACAAGTATTACTTCCGGGTCAGTATCCACAAATCCTAGTCTATTTTTAGAGTATTGTTTTCCTCTCTCGTTTAGGTAGCTGTACATACGTTAGACGTCGGCGTTTATATCATTCATTGAAAATAAATTATTATTTTTTAGACACGAGCATTACAGTGTGGTTTTCTGTGTGTAATTTGGCGACAATAGACAGTGAGTAATAAAACATTGTTGATTTCTGAAGGTTAAATCCGAGACCCGATGCGTGTTAGTTTGCTTTGTCTACAGTCCATCCTCTTTATATGAAGACCTCTTTCTTGTTGACGATGTGCGTTTGGATCATTTTGACTATTTATAAGGATTGATGCAGTTAATTCAGTTAATTTATGTGTTCATGGTGGGTTGGTTTATATAAATAACATATTTGATAGTTTGGCTTTCTGCAATTTTTTTTTCTTTAGTACTTGATAAGTGGATAACGATGAAAACTCTATTGTCAAGCGATCTCAGGTTGTATTTTAATCCAGTTTAAATTGTCATAGAATGAAAAACGTGAAGGAAATGTAGGTTGAAGGGATTAACTGTACATTATCAATGTATATTTACATGGAATGCAATAACACAGCAAAATGAGGTAAGTCTATTACAGACTGCATTTCATTCAGTTGATACATTTGGTTAAGATATTGATACGATCCTGTAGTTAATTACACGTGTGTTAAGAGATGATTTTTTTCTATTTTATTTCTATTTTAATTTTATTTCTTATTTATATCACTAAATATAACTATTTTGATGATAATGATTATGTTTGCATGGGTCTAATATTTTGTTAGAAGCATCGTGTTTACTTAGAAGGTAAATGTGACTCGCGTAAGATATGTAAGTGTTTGGCTGTGACTGAGGTCATTTCTTATTATACTTGTTTACACTTTTGTAATGCCCAAGTGTGATTTCGAAATCATACGTGTTTTTCCTTTTTTGTGTACATGAAATGACGCATTAGTTTGCTTTAAATGCTCAGAAACCTGTAAGAAATAATCAATCGGTCATAGTCACATCATAACATCTTAGAGTTTCAAATATCGTTTAAAGGCATTCCTGTGCTTGAAGGAGTTGTTCGTTCGTAAATATGAGAAACAACATGTGTTTTGTTAGTAGTGTTTGTTATACTTCATCTACTTTCTAAACAATAATTATTTTTCACTGGAGAACAACACAACTAACTTTGGACAGAAATATTTGCTTGAATTATTTCTAAATTGTAGCAGAACAATACAAATTGATTCACAGTGAAAATTCTGGACATTTTGTTAACGTTCGTCTAACGTCATCATCCGCCATTTTGGAACGGAACTGAGATTCAGACTATATCAATTTAGCGCTATCTATTCACAGGACTTATGTGTTTTCACAACTTTAGAACAAAATCTGGATCTTCTTCGTAAATCGTAAGACTTGTTTCATGTATTTGCCTTTTCACAGTGTTTTCTAGGAGAATTTTTTTTGGCTAAAATTGACAAAGCTTGTTGTGATCTCTCTTTTTATGTTACATTAAATGAGCCGATACGTAACAACATTGACTGACAAATTGCAGCATTGATGCGTACAGTGATATCCCATTCTAACGAAGCAACTAAATGTTAAAATTATTAGGAACTTATAATAGTTTTAACTGACGCTCAAAGCATTACAAGAGAAATGTTCAAAGAGATCATATGAATTAATTTTGTACAACTGATCTTAACAAGGTTCCATGTCCCACTTGAGTAAATGGTTATATTTTAGACTGGTTTGATCAGAATTGCACATTTATTACATCAGATCTGGTTTTACCAACGGTTCATCTGTTAGGTACATGTTTGGTTGCATGCACTTGAAATCTTGTCAAATAAATTTTCATCGTAAATTTGATTATGTTTGGTATTGTTTTAGTTTAGTACTTTGACAGAGTGCGGCATTGTAGTATCTGCTGATAAGACCTTCTAATGAATTGTTAACCGAAACGTTTAAATATGCACTAGAAATTTTCAAGCAGTCCATTGTAATTAAATTTTCACTAATGATCTTATTATGTACATGTTGCGTGTCCGACATATGTATATGTCCATCATTGTTTACTATTTTTGGGGATCATAATTTTACATTTAGTTTTTTTTAAAAAAATAGGATCTATTAGTAACTATAATTGATTTGTTTGGTAATTCAGTTACGGTATGTACTTGAATCATCCAAATGTTATTTCTCTCGGGAATTAGCTTACTTATTGTGTATCTTTTAATTTAGTACCATGTTAGTTAACTTCCCTGCATACTGTTATATACTAATTGTTGCACTAATGATCAAACCTCACCATTCCTACAGTGCCTTGAACTTTATGATAACCAGTGTGCCTTTAAAGTTATTAAGCCGGTATATTGCATGTTCTGCAGGCTCTGCATGTTACGGGTGATGACGCCGTTAAATGGCTGAGCACGCACTACACACGATAACATAATATAATATTGCAAAGCATAATCTTGAAAACAAACCTCTAGAAACCTCATGTATTTCTGAGATGGATGGTTACTTTAGGTAGAAGAATAAAAATTGTGATCGGAGTCCATCGGACTGGATAAGCAGGACATACAGAAGAAGTTACGTGTCATACAGAGACGGACGTGTGCTTGTAAGGAAAGACATCATCTGTTTGTTAAAATTGGAATGCAGTTTTGTAGGCTCTGTTAACAACTATAGGATCATGTGGTAGCCCCAGTTTGCTGATGCCCATCTTCACCGTATCCTTTTTTACCTATTGAATACTTGACTAGATGCTAACGTGTGACCGTGAGAAAGATATGCAAACAAATAAGAAACATTTTGCTTGAGACCACATTACGAGAAATGAATGGCATGGAAGAGAAACGCTAATTTTACATATTGAATTCATCGAGGACGTGTTTGAATGACATAAAATATGACCAGACGCTTTCATTTCAATAAAAGTAGAGATGTTCATTATTTTAATGTATTATATAAGTGTTCAACAAACATTATTTTCAAGACGCCAATAAAATAATCAAATTTAAAAATGTATTTTAAAAGCTCATTTCTAACTCCAAAATGAGTCAGGATCACTACTGTTCAGCATTTTCTTATCGCTAAGACTCGGTCGTTTTTCTTCAAGCGTGAGATTAAACGTGAAAGAAAATCCTGTGTTTTCAAAAAGCTCAGTGTAAGGTCAGGATTTTGCTCAAAACCATATAAAATGTTTTGAAATATACCGATTAAATATAAAATACCAGCGAAAATCCATACCAACACAAGCAGTAGGATGAAAGAAACAATTTGGATAAATATTTTGTGACGTAGAGGTGTGTGTGTGGGGGGGGTGTTCAGAATTACTGAGCAAAAAACATGCTGATCGTATAATATGTAATATGTTTGTATCGTCTTCTCATCTGTGTCTGTTCAGAATGATTTTTTGTCATCACCCTTTTTACATCATTACGCCATACATTCATGGACAAATTTGGCTTAATCTATCTGAACAATATCGGACAGGTTCGTCGATTTTAAATAACGTAGACGTCAGTCGTCACTATTATTAAAAGCTTTAAAGGGTTTCGACGAAATAAGCAGACACTTAATAATATCTTTGTTTCAAAGATGAAAATACAGTGCACGCACTGTTGTATTTAAAGACAACATAAACACAAAGGCGAAAACATTATTTTCTTTCGTTGTCATAATATAATCGCTAAAAGCTATTTTATATTTCACGTGGATCTGATGGGTGCTACATGTTTAAAAAGTACAACTTCTCTCCAAGGGAAGATGAAAACCAGCTACATACACCATTTTCCAAACGCTGCGATTGTGGGGAAACACCTGCTGATTTTCCTTCATCAAGGTAACGCGTGCCGCCTGGAGCGTGCAGCTGATTTTGTAATGGACCAATAACATTTCTCTTTACGTTAATGTCTTTCGCCGCTTGAGTAAACATGACTGTATTTTGAAAAGGTCTTACACGTTTCAACTTGGCTTTGGAGCTAATACAGTCAATATGCCAGTGGAAATTCTATGTTGGTGTAGTTTGAAGCTGGGTGGCCGTACATTGACGTAGTAAACGATTGTGTTGTACTACAGCATTGCAGAATGACTTTAAAGAAGTTTCATATCGATGGCATCTTGGGTCAGAGGTCTGTCTGGTGCATATCGACCATATTCACAACGCTGACATTTTTGTATTATAAATCATACGCCTCTCATTCGTTTCTTTTATACAGGATTTTTATATGCATACATGGCAACAAAATAAAATAGAGAAAAGAACAGAAAAATCACATGTAAATGACGTACATTTACGCATAAGCTAGTTTGAAAGAATATGCAATAAAACACATTCAAAGGGAATAGGTAAAGTGACAATAAGAAAACTCTGAAGTAATATAAACATTACCATGAAGCACACTTAATTATATAATTAATAAATAATAAATAAACAAAATACTTAATTATTTCATGAACATATTAGTAAATATTAATTAAATTAATAAAAATTATATTATATATATATATATATATATATATATATATATATATATATATATATATATATATATATATATATATATATATATATATATATGTATATGTATATATATATATATATATATATATATATATATATATATATATATATATATATATATATATATATAATATTTCCTTCGTACATTGAAGGTCTAAATCAAAAGTTAATTTGCTGCAATGAAGGCGATCTAGTATCGTGTGGTTTCATCATTAGTACATGCTCCATCTATGAACATATTTCGTAGGTGATGCTGGGTGTAATGCCGAATAGTTTAAGAATTTAAGAGGTTATGGTTATAATTAAGATGGGAAAAATATACGCTCTTGACTATCAGAACTGAAATGAATCAATGTGAAATTGATTGAACACACACACACGCACACACACACACACACACACACACACACACACACACGAGTGATGCCAACGTATTGTCCATGCATTTCTGTTCCTCCGCTTTTGATCCCTGATCAATGTTCATGTATTTATTTTCCTCATCTTCCTAAGTAACTTTTGAGAAGACACCCAATTCAAAATATTAATGGGGCCAAACCAACATCAAAAGTCGAGCACACTATAAATGACTGAGAGAAACGCAGTAAAATAATTTATTTAGTTATTTTGTAAAAAAAATTAGATCCACCTCTGTCAGCGGCAGACGATATACACATTTTGTTCACTGAAGCGGAAGTTTGTAAGAAGTATAGAGGGCACGCGCCTGACGTATGCCATTCAACCACGTGCTGTTATTAGTGATACAGTAATAACAAAAGTTGAAAGGTACATTTTCCTCTAGGTGCGAATGAATGTATTTATTTAGCTGTGTTCAGGGCATCAATCTTTTTTTATTATAAATTTTAAAAAATACCTTTAGATTTTGTTATTAACGAAACATAATTGAAAACCATTTCATCTTTATTTTAGGAAAGTATTCGTTTAGAGGGGGATTAGGCCATTTGAAGATTTACTAAATTCAGACTTATGTATGTCCTACGGTTATATATATATATATATATATATATATATATATATATATATATATATATATATATATATATATATATATATATATATAATTTCAGAACTTCGAACCAAGCCTTATTGCGACATAAGAAAAACAAAACAAAACAAACAGCGTATCACCAGACTTTGCTTTTAATGAAGCAAATAGAGAAATCTTGTGCATTGTATTAATGAGACTCTTTTATAACATAAGTTATTATTTTATACCTTATTGGGTTTATTGTAATGATTTTTATCCAGGTGCAGCGGTATACTATAATGACTTCATATAAACTGTCATGGCCTCGAGTGCTTTGCTAGCAGACTGGTTACCTCTTTCTGATTGACTATATGCAAGTCAGGAACAACGATCGCTGCTGGGGATTTTGTTTAGTAGATTAATTAATAATAGTACATTAATTAACATTAGCTACGACCATGTGATATTTTTAGAGAACACATTAATACTTTGGTTTCAATGAAGTCATGAATTTAATATTCTATGATTACAATATGCATCGACTATTTGGTTTAAAATTGCATCACAAATGATACCTTGTGGTGCATTTAAAATGTATTAATGTAAACAGTCTGAAAAACGAATATATTATTTATATTCTGGGCATAACAATTCCACACCGTTCTTTCTTTGCTTTACGAAATCACATTGCATCCGACTCACCCTGGAATGTTTAAGGCTTTTGTGATGTTAAATCGCCACGCATGCGTTTAAAGTCTGGCAAAGTATTTTAGAAAAACCCAAACAAACAGAAACTTTGCAGATTGATCCATTTAGATGACTCAACATAAAGCAATGAAGCTTCGGTCCTAAAGTAAATTAAACTATCAGTTTTACGACAATGTCTCGTTTCTTAATGTGGGGTCTTTCCTTTGTCGGTAATTGTAAGACACGATGAAAGGAAATTTGTCACTGACACTTCTACCACAGGTTTAATTATATTGGACATATGTGTAAACACTCGAGTCATTTAGGTATAATTGTAAACATAATATTTTTTTTTTTACATGGGTGGGTTTAGATTTCTGATATGACAGTAATTTCTTGACTTGCACAGTAATCATTTATCTTTGTAGTTAATTAGCGCAGACATTTAAATACATTTTGATGGAAGAGCTAGTTGATTCAAAAGGGAAAGAGATCCAGCCAAGGAAAAGCTTATTCATAGTAGATAATGTACATTACACTGTTCCATTAATGTTTCGTATAACTTATCTTTCATGTCAGCTTATCTGGCTGTAAACAAACTATACATGACATCGGGATTTTCTGCTCAGCTGCATATTAATTACCTTCTCAGTTATGGCTAACGCTTCATCAAGCTTATAGCATGCCCATTATTAATTTATGCTGTCTGAATTTGTCGAAGTTTGGATGATAGAAAAATCCATAGCAGTTTTCATTAATTTAATGATTCGGCCGGGGTGGAGAGATTGCAAGATTTATGGGATTTAGTGGCTTTGTTTTATTACATTCCCGAATGAATAAATTTAGAGAACAAGAAAGCTATAAGTAGTGACGTCCTTCACAAATGTGACTCTCTCCTGTCCCAAATTTCTGTCGTGGTGCTGAAACGCAAGACTTGTATATAAGAGTTAGTTTGAAAACATAATATTGCATGCACCAATATAGCCAGATTTTCAAGTCTCAGTGGCTTGTCCCTAATCCTCATGCATCAAATCTATCTATCTATCTATCTATCTATCTATCTATCTATCTATCTATCTATCTATCTATCTATCTATCTATCTATCTATCTATCTATCTATCTATCTATCTATCTATCTATCTATCCAGTGTAACAGTTCAAGTCTGATTATGACCTTTGATTAATTCTAAAGAACAACGTTCCATAATACATAGTTGATACATGCATGAGGCGTATATACAGCTGTTGGATTTTTAGTTAATACATGGACATGTCTTATAAACGTATGTTGGATCCTTTTAATACAAACATATGGCGTATATGTGCCTGTTAGAACTTTGTTAACTCATACATATGGCGAAGCTGCGTCTATGGATCTGAGTTAATACATGCGTGGGACGTATATGCGGCTTTCGTTTTCTTTCTTTCCTCTCTCCCTCCATTCATCCCTTTTAAATGCTTTATGGTTAACTAGTCCTTCATTTTGATAGTAATTTCTTATGCCAATTCCCGCAGGTTACCTTTATAGGTGAGTATGAGAAATGACGAAAGTTAATAATATATAAACATAATGCTATTTAATTGTAGACAATAATCTGCATGATTCAAATTATACATTTTTTGATATCCTATTTATTATTTAATATTATTTATTTGCCATCCCAATATTTATTTGAATTTCATATTTATTATAATTCCTTCCTACCACTGGTCCACCATCAGAATTGCAATGTTTTTGCCAATGAACGCTCCCTAAAAAAATGTGTTGAATAAACCTTGATATGAAAAGATCTCCATGAACTTTAGCAACAAAAGTCAGGAGTCACTCCGTGAGTCAAAAATCGCTCTCAGTGGTTGACCTTGGAGTCACACACCCTGCTACTAAAAGATCGGATCCGGTGTATGTTCACCAAAGTGATCTTGCTAATCCTGTTCCATCGTTCTGTTGACAAGGACATTCAATGTCGAGAAAGCTTTGGGGGTGAGTTTGCATGCAGTGCAAAGGTCAAAGGTCATTAAATGCAATTAATCTGCAGTATCTGCCTTCATTCAGCTACATTGTATCTACATACAATATCTGGGCTAAGTATAATTTAATTATACTTACCTGGTAGGTATTGTCTAAAACATAATTACACCTGCTTTATAAGTATTGTCTAGAACAATTTCTTTACTTTGGATACAATGTCGAGTGTTGCGATTTCTATGTGGTGAAATTAAATTATTTTCCCAAAATAACATAAGGTTGAAATGCTGTGTGCAACGTAGCAAAACCGAGTCCTACTAGATCATAAGATGGAAGTAATAGCTAACATGTACTGGAACAGACACTGATGTCCATCAGTAGCACATATATAATCTCTTAGAGTCAGACCTGATGATCTGATGTGCCTCAGTGGACTGTGTGCATCATTGGTTAACTTGCCACACTCCGGACTCGTGAACAGAAGGGTTCAAGTACATATACGAATCCTACCTGGATCACTGTTGTAAAAGACTTTAGTCTTAATTGCTTCGGCGCAATATAACCTTTAATGTGTTGATGTATTTCACCCTGATTCATGACTATAAAACCTTTATGTACTAATGAGTTGTTAAATTCAATCAATCAATAATTGACTCTTATAAATCTCTACCTAGCTACACTAGTTAGCCCCTTATGTTAGAGACTCATTCATTCAATAATCTTCGTGCCTCAGTTGGCACGTGAGGAATCCACGTAAGAGTGTCACTGATGTTGGTCTTCAGCACGTCTATTAATGCTTTCCATGAAACCACACGTCTTCATTTCTCTCTCAACTGTTCTTTGCTCTGTCTCCATGGAGCCGACCTCTTTTGCGTTGTGGATCCTGTACCCAGCATAGGCATATTCTTAGCATTGTGTCAAGTGGTATTCGACACACACGAACAAGATTTCTCCATCTCCTCCTATTCTCTGATTGAATAACAGGTTTGTATTTGTCTTCTGATGCAGCTATCAGTTTCAGACCTTGTATGGCCAGACAATCTGAATGATTCTCCACAGAATCTCGTTTTGGCAGGAATCTTGTTTGTGATCTTTTTCTTGTTGTAAGCTACCATTATTCTGGGCTATCTGACATCATACCCTGGATATTAGCGTTGAATAGTCTTTGCTTTCCTTTTGTTCCCAATTACACGGGCATTCAGATATGGTGAAAAATAGGCATGTTTTGCAGATTCTTGCAATTGACTGCTCTCATTTGTCGCCATAGTGATTAAAACTATGAGTATATATTACAAAAAGGTTTATTAGCAAACCTTTCGTATGATTATGAATTTAAGTGCGCTCTAAAATAAATATGAAAACACAATGAGTAACATTCTTTTTTCATTTTATAACTTTAATAATTAAAAACTTTGGTTGGTTTTTTTTTCCTGTTACTTATTTGTGACCATATGTGTGTGTGTGTGTGTGTGTGTGTGTGTGTGTGTGTGTGTGTGTGTGTGTGTGTGTGTGACATTATCCTGACACCAGGCCGACCAGTCGTAACACTAACTTCTTAATGATGATCGCCAAGCGAGGCAGCTGTTAGTATCATTTCTTAAAGTTTTTGGTATGAATCTGCTATAATCTAACCCACGATCTCCCGCATCCGAGACGAACGCTCCAACCACTGGGCCACCTGAGCGGTCTGTTTGTGACCATACAGTCGTAACTATCAAAGTCGTTTATAAGCGTCCCTATCTGCAAAATTATACTTACTGACAACGTTTATCTATGATAAGATGAACCATGATTTTACGAATTGATGAGATATTAAAAACGGGAGGTCCTGAGTTCGAACACCGGCCTAGTCATACCAAAGACTTTAACAAATGGTACTAACATCTGCCTCGCTTGGCGCTCAGCATTAAGAGATTAGTGTTAGGGCTGGTTGGCATGGTGTCAGGATAATGTGATTGGGTGGGACATCATGCCAGATGTCTGCGGCATAATGCCCCAGTGCTAGACATCTATAAACTGTCACACTGCAGACATCGTAGCGATATGACTGAAAAAGTGGTAAAGCTACGTTAAAAATCTAAATCACACACACACACACACCTCTTAGTACACATCCTTTGCTGACGACACAGTCTCTGATTATGACTCAAAAAATGTTTTTTATTGACCTGAATCAATATATAAATAAGAAGTACACATTCATGCATAAAGTTCATCTTCATTGTTACAATAGCATATATGACGCCAAAGAAACACTAGGCGTGAGGACATTTTATTTTGCAAAATACCAAAAACAGTTGATCTTGCTGACCAATAGCAAGACAAGACCAGACAAAGTCTTCATTGCAATCAGTTTACAAGACGCAACATATGAAGTATCTAACGTCAGTCATGGAATAAGATCATATTGAAACTGAACGACGTAGATATTTATATATTTCTGAAGACATGTTATTAAGTATGGACGGGAAATAAATCTCTAGTAAATTGCATTTTCTCTTCCTTACAAATCATAAAAAGACCACAAAACCCACATCGAATAAAGATTATTTGAAATTAATAAAAGCTTTGAAAAAATAATATCAATAAATTTAGATAGATTTCTGAAACACATTTTTTTTTTCAGAACAGAATAATTCTTTAAATCGTGTTACATTTGGTCTGGTTAAAAAGTGCTTAGGTAGTAATTGCTTTTTTGTTCTCTGTAATAGCTACATTCAAGGAGATAATGAAATTCACCACTGTATTGCATGCAAATACAATCTTTCATAACAAGGCAAATTTTTTTATATCTTCCTTTTTTTAGGTTAACAGTGATCACATGCTCCAAGTATTATATTAGCTTTTTTGTTCTTGATAGGTCTTTTAACAAATATCGTTATGATTTTAGTTCAGTTTTAAAATGTTTATATGTATGAGCTTTTGTAGAGTTAGTAATCGATGACTCCCACAATTGTATAAACTGATTATGAAGTATTTTCTTAAACATTGTATCTAGCCAGCATTTTTTTGAAATGTTTGGATTATTCCAAATAAACTAAAACCAATTTTCCGTTAGGACGATTTTTGGAATGCTGTCCACCATCACTTCTGCTTAGACCAAAACAATGTGGTTACATTGGTTTGTGTTTTATGCTACTTTCCACTTATGTTTTATGCAATTTTCCACGTCTGTTTATTAATACACATATGAAACTGGCTCGTGTTTACCGTTCTGATATGTACCATTTACAAGATATATCATCCTTTAAACAATAAAAAGAGCATAATTTTCAAAACAACAATTTATCTTCTGATATTATCTGGTTTTCTTTGCATAAACTATGTACATACTAAGCAAAATAATAAATAGACAAAAAAATTCTCTCTCTCTCTCTCTCTCTCTCTCTCTCTCTCTCTCTCTCTCTCTCTCTCTCTCTCTCTCTCTCTCTCTCTCTCTCTCTCTCTCTGATTGGTTATTTTTACACTAAGTAATACCGACTTCCGTAGTATGAATCGGATACGCTTCCTTAATTGTGATTTATGTATTCTGACATTCATGCGAACAAAATTATGAAAAAAATAAATAAATATTTTTTTGTTATGAGTCATTACAATATTAAGAATTTAATTCAGTCGCAAAGATCCAAATCTCTGGTAAAATCTGTATTTGATGTAAAAGTGGACCATTATATTTCAAGAACAACCAACTTGTTTAATATTATATCATCCTTCCTCCTGGTTCAAATTTACAGCCGAAATTTGGCTTGACACCTCTTTCACAGGAAACTGAACTGGAGAATGTGCCTGAAATAGTCACAGAATGTCACATAAATATTACATGAATAATAGTGCTCTGTTATTTTCTATTCCATCAATCACACAAACTTTAAGCCTTTACAAAAATGCAAGTACTGATGGTATATTAGGCACTTTTGATACGTGTAGCTATATTATGATCAGGATTCGGTTTTTGTAACGACCACATATATGCACTGGGCAATCCATGGACGCTTTATTCTGACTTGTGAAGAATTTAAATCAACTGTAATGTTTACTTAATTCTAACACTTTTAGCTGGAATCGGTACACAGTTAGTACTTCCACTTCAGTACCCACGAATGTAGTTCTTATCTCTTTTTAGAACATTTTTTGCTCTCGCATTATGTTGGTGATAGAAGAGTTTTATTGATGCAATTTTGGTAGGGTTTTAAAGGTAATTGTTTAATCTTTAGAATGTGAGCTTATGGTGTGGTTGTCTGTGCGTATTGCCGCGGCAGTGCACAGTGAGTGACAAGGCCTTGGTGATGAACCGGAAGTGAAATCAGTGTTCCATTGCATGGCGTTTTGTTTACAATTCAGCCTCTCAAAAAATGCAGGTCAACCCTTGACAAGAACTTAAGGGTGAAGTCATCTTTGAAGGTATTTTAGATTAATATATGATTTGTATTGATTGTCACACAGGGAAGAGTTCAGTACTGACAAACGAATGTAGAGAATATATAGTCAAATTAATTGTGTTCTATTGTGTTCTGTGTTCTACTATATTTTGTTCACAGTGAGGAAGAATGTACTCAGAATCAGATTCCTCGTTCTAAGTGTCAAGTTTTATTTTTAGAAGTCGAAATCACGATGCCAAACCGTGCATGTCTTACCATGCATCATGTCTCAAAAAAGTTAAATAGATTCAATCAGTGAGTGTTTTAGGTAAAGTAAACCAGAATTCCATTTCTTGGATGAATCAAAACCGACAATCCTTAAAGTGAAACTTGCACCTCATCTGTGGTCTCTCGCAAGCCATATGTGCATGCTATATATGTATGCCTGACTGTATCAAAGTTGTCATAAACGCGAAGAAATAGATATCCTATTGTGATGCGTTCATTTAAGCTCTGTTTATTGACCGTGCAAATGCAATGTTTACTATAATAGTCAAAACATCATCAAAGATCCCCCATTTCACATTATTTAAATCCAATCTCATTCCCTCTTTGCTTAACTCCACGCATATACACACTTAATACATTTTACGTTGTTCGCATCGAGTGTCACATGCTAAAAACGTAAAGCTCCATTACCAAGCACAACTACCTTTCCCAGTCGAACAAGTTCAAAGTACTTAAAAAAACCTCTCTGATATCTAAAGATGGTGCAATAAACCAATAACCTCAGTGTTATAGATGAATGGAGAGCTTCGGAGTGTGAATGGTGGGCGTCTTGCATCAGAATTAAACTGCTGTCGAGACAATTGGAAAGCTTGTACCAGTTCGGTTTTCAAAGGAATGACAGGACCTATAGAATTTTTTTCAAGTGTTCTTGAGGTCACGCGGAAGCAATGAGCAGGTACTTCTGACGTAATGCAAATAATCCCATAGTTATATTAACTCGCTTATCGACCTGGACTACGACTTGGTCGCTGTGACTAGGGTGACGTTTCTATAGATTAGAACATTGTGGTTTAGCCTTTTCCTGAAGGCTCTTGTTTCATTACAGGCCGTTTTAATCAGATTTAAAGAAAAAAAAAGAAAAAAAGCAACAACCCTCGAATCAGTTTTAAAGTATTTCGGCTGAAAGGTTATTAAACTATTGAAAAATGCCTAGTTTGATGCTGTCTGCAATTAATAATGCGTGGGATTACAAAATCTTTAAACTTTAACAGCATTCATACTGCATTCTTCATTTTTGACAAGCGATTCATCGATGCACAGCATCCTTGCAGTAATGTGCGTCAAGGGCCATAAACATGGTTTCGCATCATACAGAAACACGGATAGGATATGCAACTGATTCGTAAATTACTTAGTCAAACATGTGAATGCAGCGTGCATGTTAGTGTCATACTTAGTCATTATTTTTTTGTCTAATTAACAATTTACGTGTGATCTATTTACTAAAAAAGGATGTTTTTTCTTTACGTTTCTTGTCAACGCTGGCTACTTTTTTTCTTCATGCGAACAAAATTATGAAAAAAATAAATAAATATTTTTTGTTAGGAGTCATTACAATATTGAGAATTTAATCCAGTCGCAAAGATCCACATCTCTGGTAAAATCTGTATTTGATATAAAAGTAGACCATTATATTTCAAGAACAACCAACTTGTTTAATATTATATCATCCTTCCTCCTGGTTCAAATTTACAGCTGAAATTTGGCTTGACACCTCTTTCACGGAAATCTGAACTGGAGAATGTGCCTGAATTCTTAGGAAACATAGTTAATTAGTGATATTCTTATCTGACACATACCTTACAAGCTAAACACTGCAATAACGACCACTGCCACATACCCTATAAACTGACCACTGCAATTATAACAACTAATGGGCTTGGAATTGTCATTTTAGCGAGGCATTCGGGTAAGAAATTTGTCTTTACGTTAGCAATAGTAAACGTCGGCATTTATGGCCTTCCGAGTTTTACTATTAAAATGTTCACTAATTTTCTGTTACAATGGTGTGGAAGCGTGAGAAAAATAACACTGTCAATGTGATGGCATTTATCTTCTTTTGCCTTATGGACACAACAACACCGACAGGGTGGCATAATGAAATGCATTGAGTCGTACATATTTACGACTTGATAAACACAACTGACTATCTGACGTCTCGCAGACGTCTGTCTGATGTCTAACAGACGTTTGAGGAAAAGAGGATCATGTCTTTTACGCACTGGCCAGACACAATTCAGGTTAAATTTGCAGGAAGGAAAGCGCCTTCCTGATTTTACTACTTTCAAGTTTTGATCTATGTCCGTGCTTAAATTTGCATAATCATTCAAACTCACGATTCGAAGTTTATACCTATCATTACAGAAATATAAACCACCAAGGCAGTAACAAAAACTTTTATCTCTTTAATGATAAAGTGAAGTTGTAACTGAATTCTGCACGAATAGGTAATTGGGCCGGTACAGACGACGCTGAGTCCGGCGTTTACCCTTATTAGATAAGCTATAGATTTTATGCAGTGATAACATAGGCAAAGAATATTTGAGTTTAATGGAGTGCTTGACTACGAATGTCCAATAAGTTTTGGAAGTATTTCCCCGAATGAATTAAGCAAAGAAAATTATTCAAATTTAAGCAATTAATATAAACGGAAGGCTCGTTGACAGCCACACCATGAGGTATCAGTGGCCCCGATCTCGACACTTTATGTGTAATCTGAGTTACATAACATGAACTAATGGTTTAATGTCATCGGTGGCATCTTTCATTTTGTACTCTTCCATCTCGATTGGTGATAACATAAATATCGGGATTTCTTTCCTATATTTAGTGACAGTTATCTTATTAGAAGCATGTGTATATATGAACTAGTATAATAACGTATGTACTCGCTTATAAGCTGAGTCAAACTGAAAAACAAAAAGATCCTGATCTACCGGAGCACAATGCGCATACAGATCAGGATCTATGTTGTTTGGTCTACTTTTAACTCCTAACAAACTGCACCTAAGCAGATCTAACGACGCATTATACCACGACAGATCTGGATTTCTGCAGTTTGCAGTTAGACTAAGTTTATGAACAAGTATTAGGACATTGCAAGGTGCTAGGACAAAATATCCGGGGACAAAATGGCACGGACAAAATGACACGGACAAAATGTCATGTGGACACAATGTCAAAAGACATAATGGAACGGACAACATATCATGCGGACAAAATGTCAGTGGCACCAAAATTGGCGGGAAAAATGTTGAATAAGCAATAAAAATATTCACTGATCTATTTATTCAAATTTAGTCTAATTTTATTATAATAATTATATCTAGCCTAATAAAAATGAATGAAGTCAAACAGTTTTAATGTTTAAAACACATGCAGAACTGCTTTCAATATCAGAATTACCGGAAGCAGATGTTGATATGCTTTTTCTGTTCTTGAAGATAATAGTTTATATACATCCGGGAAAACATCGCCATTAATAAAACCATGAATCATGTATAGTTGATCATATCCATTTGGAATCATTCGAAATGTTTCATCTGCAAACCAGTGCTGACATCAGGAAAGGAATTCTAAATCATCATCAGTTGCGAAGATGATCATGTCGTCTCTCCTAATATGGATGAAAGGTCAGTTGTTCTGCGTCAAAGAATATCTCATGATGTCATCTTGATCATTTGGTCGCACCCTCTGACGATGTCGTCGTACATCTCGTGCCAATGTTGTTCGTTTGGAAGTAGACGCGTTGCTCAAACTGAACATTCATCAATTTATTCTGAACACTTGATTATTCATGGAAGAAATTTTTTCCGGATTTTTTTCTCCGTGTCATAATGTCCACTGACATTTCGTCCCTGCTATTTTGTCCATGACAGTTTGTCCGCGGACATTTTATCCGGCCACCCATTGCAAAGACTGTTACTGATAATATATATATATATATATATATATATATATATATATATATATATATATATATATATATATATATATATATATATATATATATATATATATATATATCCCGTGTATGCAAATATCAGAGCTCTGTCAACTTTCATTTTCATTTAAAAAGTTATTTATTATAATTTTCTAGGCTCGATTTCCTTGATCAAAACTGGGCTTTAGCTTATTTTTCTCTATGCCTTGTCAAAAAGTCATGGTGTTCAATGGATTGAACTATTTATCTGTGCAAACCATTTTTCAATTTTAGAAAATGTTAATATTTATTGTTAAATATAAAAACATGAAAATGTGACATTTCAATCAAGATAAATGACAAAAAAAGCATAATGCAAATTCCAATACAATGATTCTTACCTCATTTGTATGTGAAACGTAGCAGTATTGATCAATTTTGGTTGAAACCGATTTCCTTTAGAATTCAAAACGGTTGTCCTTTTAAACCCTTTTGATCATTGATATATGCGGCACTGAATGCTGGACAAATTTCAGAATAAAATGATTGTCTTGGCGCTCAGCATTAAGAAGTTAGTGTTAGGACTGGTTGGCCTGGTGTCAGGATAATGTGACTGGGTGGGACATCATACTATATATATGCGGTATGCCCCCGTGCTCGATATCACTACAAACTTCCACACTGCAGACATCGTAGCGATTAGACTGAAAAATTGTTAAAGCTACGTAAAAAATTAAATCACACACACACACACGCGCGCGCGCGCGCGCGCGCGCGGTCACAGGAAAGATGTAAAAACCCAATTTTTTTTATTATTAAAGTTATAAAATGAAAAAAATGTTACCCATTAATTTTCATTGGTCGAGAAGATGGAAATAAGTAACAAAACTATTACAAACAATGTATGCGTAATACAACTTGAACTATGTAATTTTGTGTACTCCATGCTAATTAGATTCCCTTTGCATCAATAATTAACAGTCACAGAATAACACAGAAAACTGAATAAAACTATAAAAAAAACTGATTTTACTAGTCAGATTTTAAGATAGAAATGAATGATTATAATATAAAAAAACTGAAAATAAAAACTTAAGACACAAAATGACTAGGATTAGGGTCATCTTAATGGAGATTTGCATCAAGCTGTAAGCAAAATTCGTTTTTTTTTTAATAGATGCTAAGTGTCACCTGTTAAGCAGTGTCGGTTACTTTCCAATGCTTACAGCCAATCAAATTTCGATATGGAGCACTCTTCCTCGACTGCAGCTAAATTTAAAATGTAGAAAAGTTGATGATGATAATTTTAAGGTTAAAGTCATGCGCGACTATTCCACCATTTATGACTAAGAAGCCCTCTTCACATAATAGTAGGGCCTCCGATCAGAGTTGCTGATTTCTCATTAGTCATAAATCTTTTCCTACTCTCTCAACTATCTTTATTGGCTCGCGTGCAATTAATGCAGACATTAACCCTCTCCAGAAATAAATGTACTCAAGCACTGTAAAGGACACCCTAAACAGTTTCGATGCGAAAAGCTTAATTTAAATAGGATATAATGAAAAGTAAGTGTTCGGGTAAATAATACATGTAGCTTAGGATAATATCAATTCCATGTTTAATCAACATGCATTGTGTTTTCGTATTTATTTCAGAGCGCACTTAAATTCATACTCTTACGGAAGGTTTGCTAATAACCTTTTTTTAATATATACACATAGTTTTAATCACTGTGGCGACAAATGGAGACCCTGAGAGAAAAGTCAACCCAAGAATCAACAAAGCTTGGCTATTTTTCACCGTTTCTGAAAGCCCATTATCCAGGGTGTGCTGTCAGATGGCCCAGAATATTGGTAGCTTACAACAAGAATAGATCACAAACAAGATTCCTGCCAAAACGAGATTCTGTGGAGAATCATTCAAATAGTCTAGCCATACAAGGTCTGAAACTGATAGCTGCATCAGAAGACAAATACAAACCTGTTATTCAATCAGAGAATAGGAGGAGATGGAGAAATCTTGTTCGTGTGTGTCGAATACCACTTGACACAATGCTAAGAATATGCCTATGCTGGGTACAGGATCCACAACGCAAAAGAGGTCGGCTCCATGGAGACAGAGCAAAGAACAGTTGAGAGAGAAATGAAGACGTGTGGTTTCATGGAAAGCAATAATAGACATGCTGAAGACCAACATCAGTGACGCTCTTACGTGGATTCCTCACGTGCCAACTGAGGCACGAAGATTATTGAATGAATGAGTCTCTAACACAAGGGGCTAACTAGTGTAGCTAGGTAGAGATTTATAAGAGTCAATTATTGATTGATTGAATTTAACAACTCATTAGTACATAAAGGTTATATAGTCATGAATCAGGGTGAAATACATCAACACATTAAAGGTTCTATTGCACTGAAGCAATATGAATAAAGTCTTTTACAACAGTGGTCCAGGTAGGATTCGTATATGTACTTGAACCCTTCTGTTCACGAGTCTGGCAAGTTAACCACTGATGCACACAGTCTACTGAGGCACATCAGATCATAAGGTCTGGTTCTAAGAGATTATATATGTGCCACCGATGGACATCAGTGTCTGTTCCAGTACATGTTAGCTGTTTCTTTCCATCTTGTGATCTAGTAGGACTATGCTTTGCTATGTTGCACACAATATTTAATCTTATGTTATTTTTGGAATATAATTTAATTTCACCATATAAATATCGCAAAACTTGCCATTGTATCCAAAGTAAAGTATTTGTTATAGACAATACTTATAAAGCAGGTATAATTATATTTAAGACCATGCTTAATAGGTAAGTATAATTACGTTCTAGACATATTATATGTATATACAATGTAGTTGTATGAAGGCAGATACTTCAGATTATTTGCATATAATGACCTTTGACCTTTGCACTGCATGCAAACCCACCCCCAACGCTTTCTCGACATTGAATGTCATTGTCAACAGAACGATGGAGCAGGATTAGCCGGATCACTATGGTGAACATACACCTGATCCTGTCTCTTAGTAGCAGGGTGATTGACTCCAAGGTCAACCACTGAGAGCGATTTTTGACTCACGGAGTGACTCCTGACTTTTGTTGCTAAAGTTCATGGCGATCTTTTCATTTCAAGGTTTATTCAACACATTTGTTTAGGGAGCGAGCATTGGCAAAAACATTGCAATTCTGATGGTGGACCACCAGTGGTAAGAAGGTACATCACTGCATCATTCTTGACTGTGGTAATTTTATAGTATTTCCGTAAGTGATCTTGAGAGAGAGAGAGAGAGAGAGAGAGAGAGAGAGAGAGAGAGAGAGAGAGAGAGAGAGAGAGAGAGAGAGAGAGAGAGAGAGAGAGAGAGAGAGAGAGAGAGAGAGAGAGAGAGAGAGAGAGAGAGAGAGAGAGAGAGAGAGAGAGAGAGAGAGAGAGAGAGAGAGAGAGATGAATTGTTAAACACAAAGGGATGATTTGGCCTCTCTTGTGGCACGAATAATAAAATCAAAGCTACAGTTGTCAGCGAGTCTCTAAGATAACAAATAGTCGTCGCGACGTTGTTGTCGTTTTCTAGTGGGAATGCAACTGAAAGTCACAGACTTCTCAGTAAAAGTTTTTTTTTTGCTCCTGTTCAAGATATCTTTGTTTTATTTTTACGCTTGTACTGCACATATGTATTAAGGATAATACTTGTTTTTTGTTTTATTGTTTTTAAAAACTATTGTTATTTATTGTCCTAGCATTACATATTATGTTTTTTCATGCACTATGCAACATTAAGGACACATTATAATCAAATGTAGACAGATGTGGGACTACTTTTTAAGCCGGCTTCTTCGTGTGGTTATTTAATACATGGAACAATTCTTACTCGTACGGCTCTAGAATTTTTGTGGTGCAAATCGAAAACACTTTGATTGGATCCGATTACATCTGGTTGTATGGCGGAATATTTATGTAGCAAAAATGACAATGAAACTCAACGCTTCTTCTCGTAAGGTGCCAAAGATGGGCACAGCGATCGCATTCTGCTAACTCCTGTAGGCACGATTATTATTGGCTCAAATTGCAAACAGGTCAGTGTTTTACTATTACCACTATGTTATGATTATTTCCTAATTTGCCTAGTTACGTCGAATTCACTGATCCAATTTCGCAAGTATCATTACATATCGCCAAGGTTTTCAGTTAATTGTTCTATTTAAAAACCGTACTTGAATTCCTTTTAAACAGGTGATTGAACACAGTTTATACAAGTGCAGTGTTTAGATTATTTGCCAAGTCGTCAAGGAAAAAACTGCTAACATCAAGAAACACAGTGAATATGACTATGATCTAAGAGGTTTTATTTTCTCCTTGTCCTGGCAATTTTGGTTGTTTTTTTTAATTAAAGAAAAAGACGTCAACTCATGTGGGTCTAGCGTGTTCAAAGCAGGAAGATTTTTTCTAGGTTAGTATATGGTTATCTGTCGCAGCGATTTCCACGCTGACTGTCTGCTTACCGAGTTCTTTGAGATTACCTAATGGACTAATGACAACAGGGACGTCCTTCACATTGTATCTACCGTCTCAGTCAGTGTGTAAAGCAATATTCAGATTTAGATTTTTTTATTAAAACAATATCAGCATTCCAGAAGCTTACATTATGTTAGTAATTAAATATAAGTGTCACAATAGCCAATTTTAAACTATAAATTTTAATTTATTGCACGATTATCGCTAAAATTCTCAACTAACATTTTTAAGTCAAGTTATTTTAGTTTAAAGACTAATTTTATTTGCAATATTGACTTCAATATTTACATTGTTTGACTATCTTGATCTGTTTCGTGATAATTTGTCTGTAGCGCCTTATAATACGTGAAGACATGTTCATTTTTTGTTGAACAAGTTTTAAAATGGTAGCATTTTCCTTTAACAATGAAACTTCCATAATATAGTGGAATCAAAATGAAATAGTATCTAGTGCTGCAAAATTCCGGTTATAACTATTTAATAAAGACGTCAGGTTTATTTTGGTATATTCGAATGAATGTAAAGATTCTGTTGGATTCTTTTTTTTTTTTTTTTAAATTTCATAAATACCCGAGTGACAAGCAAAACGACGAGCGCAAAAGGCATGACAGGGCCGAAATATGAAGTCACTGTGCATAGTATTGGATCACTGTGCATAGTATTGGATCACTGTGCATAGTTTCACAAGAATCTGCTTTAAAAAAATGGTTATCTTGATTGCTTACACTGCAAAGTATGCCCCACGTGCATTTCTGTTTTTGTCCATTACAATCGCTTTGTTAAAAGGAAAAAAGAGTTTTCCAATATTTCTTTCAACACTGAAGTATTAAATTTAATAAAATTGTTTATTTAGTTTAGTTTAGTTTTCCTACAATATAATACATTTTAAATTATCAACTTCAGCCAAATACGGTGCAATATACCCACAACTGTTGTTTTGTATACACTCAGTAAATCATGTCTCGTGAATGTTTATTAATTTTGACGTATGTCTTTATCTTTTGTTTTCTTTTTAAGTTATCGATTACTTTTTCTATATAGATGCCATTTTTGCCAACTGTTATCAATTACATTTGACTGAAGAAAATAATTTCATATTTGGAGTTTCTCGAGTGTTGATTTAAGAAACCGCAATGGTACCATCCAGTCTGTTTTCATGTATGAAATTTCAACACACAACAGGCTACAATTACTTAAAGCTACACTCCCTTCCGAAGCCAAAATTTAAACTATTGCGATGAGAATGTTATTTGATGTTTCATAACTTTTTACCGTAATTTTGTTAAAATCGAAATCTGCAACGTCAAACCAACTCTGTTTTCTTTATTTTTCTTTAATGGAACTCCCGGTGTGTCAGTTTAACAATGGTCACTCACTGACGTCTAAGTTTTTTGAACAAGTTTCGCTTTTATCGGGTCTCTAATTATTAAGTGTGTTATGATGATTCTTTCTGTTTTGGTTGAGTCCATAACACCTTTTACGTAGCGCAGCATATAAATGGGACATAAGCAGTCTTATAGCGACGGCGATAATGTCATGTGTCTAGGCTCGTATAAAAGTAACAAAGAAAAAAGTGAAGCCAACAAGCTTTGTAAAATTTAAAAAAAATAATTTATTTCCCTAGAAAACAAGGAAAAATAAGAAAAATGACTTACGGTTTATGAATCTAATCCAAAATTAATTCAAAAAATAATAATGTCCTATCAATAAAAAGTCCTAAGTGAATCACAGTTCGAATCCTGATGAAGTTCTGAGATGGGAGGGAATGACGTCTTCAATGACCTGTTTTATCATGATGTGTCAACAGTTACTTGTTCAAAGACCAAGAATAATATTCCAGTTTGTAATTCGGAATAATTTCCAATAAATGTCTTTGTCCAAAAATTTTAATGAGCACTAGTATTTTCTAGGGTAAATATATTTTTAATTCAGAAAAATAGAAAAAACAATTAAAATCAAACTGGTCACAAAAAACACCTTTGATCTCGACAGTTCAATGCAAGACTGGCAAAAATCATTATAAAAACGTGTTTTAATATTAGGTACTATGGAGAAATGATACCAGCATAGGGTTACGTTATCACTATCTTTAAAGTGACGTAGAAACAATACATGCCGACTATCACGTATGTTATGGACGAATTTGACTACTGAACGAATCTTGCCATAAGATTGAATAAGATGAAAAAAAGGCCTTTTAATACGTAGAACTACCTTACTGCTCCTGAGTCAAGGTCAGCAAAAGATACAGCTAGTTTCTGCTAATGCTTGTTTATCAGGTCTAAACAAACTGAACTGAATTTTCCGAAAAATGTCAAATCCAGTGAATAAAGTAATAATTACAGAAACAATTAATGAAATAACAACACAAAAGTAATTAAATTACATATACATAACAATAGTTACTTATTGATATACGGTTTAAGGTTGTATGATGGTTTGTTTTCAATATGATACGAATGCGTGACCAACAACGTGCTGAGAATGAGCTCATTTATTTAGATGCTATACGGTACTGATCTTTTCTCAGATTTCTCCACCGCCACCACCACATTTATCTTTTACTTGGATGAATATTTTTTCAAAGTGATTCCTTTTTCTTGGAAGCGTTACAAATTCAAACCTTACCGTCATCTCGATTAACGATCTCTTTTATTATTAGAGGTGATGCAGACAAATTAAAACTTTTATTTCTTTTATAGCAGGTACCAATCAACGTGGCTCAAAATACAACCCAGACTTTGCCTGTGTTGCATAAATTCGTTTGAATCCGTTTAGATGATTGGAGAACTCAAAATGCTCTATATTTTAAAGTTGATTTTACTGACACCGAATTTCGTTTACGCTCATTCCTTCTATCATTTCTCATCGTTTGTCCGTCAGTAATAGCTTTCTGACTTTGTACGGTATGATCAACTACATTTGGCTAATAGTAAATCTTTTCTTGAAGGATTACATAGGTATAATTTAATTGGACTGTTATACAACAATAATACACTATTGTGTGCAATATTAAAAATTAAAGTACTTTTTTGATGTTGAATGTCATGCCAATATTTGCGATAAATTTACTGTTCCATTCTATCTAACAAAACTCGTAAATAATTAACATCAACCCAACCCGTCTCGTAACATCTCCAATTTCCCCTTATGCACTGAAAACACGATCGTGGTACTCAAGGTCGTGTTATGTAAGTTCTAGCCCTTGCAGAAGGTAAAATTAAGATAGGGATTTTTTTTTCAAGACCCCTGACGGTGAAATGATACCATATGAACTACATATGCTACAATCATAGCATAGAGAAGATGGATGGATCATAATTCTTATCCGGTACATGAATAAGGAATGTACGGAAGCCCATTGGTGTCAAAACTGAGTAACACTTGCGATATTATTGCAGAAACTGGTGTAAGTATTATGAATGTTAGCCATATTATTTATTTCAAAATTGCTTAATTTGGCACTAATGGTGTTCAGGAAGCGTGTATTTTGGTGATACAAATAAGATGAAAATATGTTTTAATGACAACATACTCCCTGTCTGTAACCTTATAAAGGAAAGACATTTCAATGAAAGGTGATATATGCTAACATTCATTATACATTCACGCCCGTTTTTTATGCATAAAAGTATTTCAATATATTGTGTGGGAGTATGGAAACCACCTGCAAATTTTCATTATCAAAAGCAGCGCGTGCTGCATGACACGTGCAGCTGTTTCATTCTGAGCAAATAAAATTAATATCCAGGTAACTTGTTCCTGCCGCTTATGTAAAGATTGCAGTATTTGAATAGGGGTATTTGGAGTCCACATATTTTGAATGAGAGAGGCAAATAATAATCAAATATTACTATCTTGTAATGGTAAATATTGCGTTACACCAGTACGGTATCTAGCCTAATATTGTGCTGTGTTAGCTTGAATCAGAGGAACAGGTAAAGTAATTCTCTTCTCTTTTTTCAACCTTTTGTATACTATAAAGACTTTTTTTATTTATTTATTTACATATTTATTTATTTATTTATTTATTTATTTATTTATTTATTGACACTAAGACTGAGAATCAGTAAGAAAAGTTTCAACTCAGATTCAAAAAATATCTTAATTTGCTCATGAGTGTTTAAATGCCTAGATGCTCTTGAGTGTTTAAATGCTTAGATGCTCATCAGGGTTTGAATGCCTAGATGCTCATGAGTGTTTAAATGCCTAGATGCTCATCAGGGTTTGAATGCCTAGATGCTCATGAGTGTTTAAAAGCCTAGATGCTCATCAGGGTTTCAATGCCTAGATGCTCATGAGTGTTTAAATGCCTAGATGCTCATAAGGGTTTGAATGCCTAGATGCTCATGAGTGTTTAAATGCCTAGATGCTCATCAGGGTTTGAATGCATAGATGCTCATGAGTGTTTAAATGCTTAGATGCTTATCAGGGTTTGAATGCCTAGATGCTCATGAGTGTTTAAATGCTTAGATGCTCATCAGGGTTTGAATGCCTAGATGCACATGAGTGTTTAAATGCCTAGATGCTCATCAGGGTTTGAATGCCTAGATGCTCTTGAGTGTTTAAATGCCTAGATGCTCATCATGGTTTAAATGCTTAGATGCTCATCAGGGTTTGAATGCCTAGATGCTCATGAGTCTTTAAATGCCTAGATGCTCATCAAGTTTTAAATGTTTCGATGTACTGGTAGGTCATAGTATAGCAAATATAATTCCATGAGATTTAACAACTGTTGTAAAAAAAAGGTCTGTCGAAAGCGTCAAAGTCCATAGTTAGAAATCAAAATCTTAGTCAGATTTTCTACTATCGTTTATTTTTTTTTATCGAAATGTTTGTCTCCTCTGCACCAAGGCCAGTGCCAAGTAAAGCATGTATGATTCTGGTTAAACGACCAACTCTATTTTCCCCGCCGACCCTACATTATTTTGGAAAAAAAATATTGGAAGAAAAGAGAGAGAAAAATTAACAAAAAGAGATGAAAATATGATCGAATAAAATGTCAGGTTGAAAATAACGTTTATTTTCTTGTCTTTGCTTCATTTCAATTTGTATGGATCCCAAAAAAGAAAAACCCCAAAAACAAAAATATGTAACCTACCTGTATCATTTTTTTTCAATGTAGCAAAAACAACATACTTTTTATATGAGCCCATCATTAAACTGCCGACATTGGTATTATGCACTATAATCCGATTCCTGAACTATCTATCAAGATTCAAAGTGCTTTTGATTACAGGAAATGGCTATGTAATGTTGTTGCCATTTCCATCAAAATCGCAATACTATGCTGAAAGCATGCTCCCCTATATAGTGGGTTTTTTTTTCTGGAAGTGATAGCTAATATTCTGTAATTATTTTTAACATAGGTGCGTATCTCTTAATGTTTTTATTTGTGGAAACTAGAATTACGTTCTCTCTAAAATGCGCTATCCTCAAACAGGTATTCGGTGAGGGTCGCCTATGTCATGATTTTCACGTTTAAAAAAGGTAGCGAGCATTTCACTCACTCACAAACAAAACTGTTTAAAAAAAAATAGCACACCTGACAATGGTCGTGAGTCGTGACATTAAAAGGTGTTACGTCTGATGCTTGACAATAGCCATTGGTTTATTACAAAATAATGTCTAAATAACACTGCGATAAGCTTATCTATTGTGTTTTCAAGACGTGAGATCCGTCCTTTAAAAGTGATTTCTTGAAGTAAAAAAACTATACTGCCATTTTCTGATTCCGTATCATCAAATTCTAAAATAAAGTCTGGAATTACTTTTTCCTTGAGTTGTTCTGGTTAATGTTGGACAAGTGTGAAGAAACCAATGCCAACGAGTACAATTCTTTGCAACAATGCCCTCCCCCCTTCCTTCCCGAAACAATCCAATCACTATCATTATGACCTCGGATGGAAATTTTCATAACGATTTAACTGATGAAATCTTATTTGATGCAACGATTGAAAATTGCATAAAAACTATAAATCACATGTATGGGTCCGCTGCTACATTCGTCGAATAATTTTTGTTAGCAACAGTGGTCGTAGTGAAAGGGAGTGACTTGTTTAACTCGCTTCATTCATAAACTGCGATATTCTCCGAATATCAGATGATCAGAATGTAATTGGGATTTGGATTATAATTAAGTTATCATCGAAAACATCGAAATGTTAGCATTTTCTTTTGTTTTCCAATTACGTATAGCCATTTCATCAAGTTATCTAATGATAGATCGACATTTAACAAAACTATTATATCTTCATTCCTGCTAACCTGCAAATTACTGAAATTTCCAAAGGTAAAAATTTTCATAATTTTGCTCAATAATCATCGATAAAAGATAAAAATTTGACATCCCTTACCTTAATTTTGTCACTTGCTTACACTAATATCTATCTATCTATCTATCTATCTATCTATCTATCTATCTATCTATCTATCTATCTATCTATCTATCTATCTATCTATCTATCTATCTATCTATCTATCTATCTATCTATCTCTGTATATATATATATATATATATATATATATATATATATATATATATATATATATATATATATCTATATATATTAATATATATATATATATATATATATATATATATTTCTTTTTATCTATATATTTATATATATATATATAAATATATATATATATATATTTATATATATATATATATTTATATATATATATATATATATATATATTCCGTGCGAACATACACAAAATACATCAGAACATAACGGTGAACAGCTGACATTATCGCGCAGAATACATAAAGAGTAAAAAATGGGAAATTGTGTGTGTATGTATGTGTGCGTGGTTTTTTTTGAGTGTGAAAAAATCGAACTTTATAACTTTCAAACTATTTCGAGATAGTTATAAAATAATATGCCGTTTAATTCTAAAGGTATGTTAGAGGCTTTATTCTTGTCATAACTGAAATTCAGCGTTTGTCGGAAATTGTTTTTAACAGGAATTGTGTAGACACAATTGTCATGAAAGAAAATTGATGTTGTGATGCATAGTAACTGGTTCAAAAATTGGTTTTTGAACTCGTCAACCCGACCCTGTTTAATACAATTAAAGATTTGACTGTCGTGTAATTCAGGTCCAGGCACCCATCATCAGTACAGAAATTAGTGTCATCGCACTTATACGAAACAGGTATTTCAAAATAATATCTTTTCAATATCACATTCATAACCGGTGAATTTCACAATTCCATTGTTGTGCTGTTGAAAATGTCATTTTATGGATGTCAAAATCTATTGGTAATTAAACAACTTCTTTGTAGTAATAATGCCTGTCACGGTTTAGATAGGCCATCACGGCAACAAAAGAAAATAGGAGAGAAGTTAAAATTGAGATTTCCATTGGTAAAAATCATTATAATCGGTGAATTACATAGCACTTATAATGTTAGACCAAGCTGCACACACATCGTTCAAGTTCTAATGTTTTCTTTTCATTATATATTGGTTATATACCAAATGCACGCTTTTTATCATTTACACTCTTGATATTATGTACATGCTGTTTATTCTATTCCGGAGATATATATATATATATATATATATATATATATATATATATATATATATATATATATATATATATATATATATATATATATATATATATATATATATATATACACACACACATCATATATATTGCTTGAAACTTGTGTTCACGATATTTCTTTGTTATTTTTTTTTTCTTGTAGAATTATATAGACGAACTTACAATTTAAAATCAAAACGTTTACTTCTCGTTGCGGACGATGATAACTTCTTATATCCGATTACACAATGATAAGGTTAAGGTCGGTAGGAATAGTTGAAGATCGGTTGGTAAGGTTGAAGGTAAGTCTTTGAAGTCGATTAAAACAGTTTCAGAATGAACTGTTTGCAATTTTGATTGTCTGCAATAGGCTTTGAAACTTTAATTCAGGTGTCGCCATTGTTTTGCAGCTCAATGGGAGCATTGATACAAGGTTAATTAGCAGATTCGTCATGTCATTTTAGTTTGATATTAAAACTAAAATTTCTTTCTTCACGTTAACTAATTTACTATTTGTTGTGGGAAAACATTAGATAAGGGAACGTTGACGGACGACTAACGGAAATATTGATGTATGGAATACTTGTGAACTTGCGTTCAATTAGAAACATTTTGCTTAAGAAAATCGCACGCAATATTACCAAAAAAAAATATTAAGATGTTCTTTGACAATATCGATCAAATTTTCTCAATGCTATTTCTATGTCTAATATAATAGAATCTTGGCTAGCTCTTTGGAATGGGTTGTTACAGATAGCAGTAGGAGCGAATCTAGAGTGGTGTGGGGGTGGGTGGAGGCTCAGGCTTCTAGTTCCGGCCCTCAACCCCAATCTCTCTTGAGTGGAGTATGAAACAATATCTGCTTAAAGATAGTACCCTTTATATCAGTACCTAACTCCAGACCGTTCCATTTCGATGTGTGTTTTTCAGGTTGTTGACATATTGTTGCGTCGTTGATTGTATTGTGTGCTTTGAATTTAGCTTTATCGTTCATATTCTAGTAAGAAGCTTTCTTCTTTTCATTTATACTTTAAATCGCTTATGACTCGACTTTCTTTTCGTTACTGGAACCTTGCTGCAACAAGGTAGTTTTTCAACTCCATTGAAAATTACAGCTTTTCAGTACCATCTACTTGATGGTCCAATCTGTGTCTTTCCTGATTGAGTTACACGATTTGTTTTAGTTTACGGCATCTTTATGCCAATGAAAGCGAATAAGTGAGCCAGGATATCAGTCCAACCTCAACGCACTCGAGTATGCCTTAAATTCTTTATTTCTGTCTTCTTTGATAGTCAACGTCGTGTATAGAGGTTTACAATGTATGTATGTATGTATGTATGTATGTATGTATGTATGTATGTATGTATGTATGTATGTATGTATGTATGTATGTATGTATGTATGTATGTATGTATGTATGTATGTATGTATCTATGTATGTATGTATGTACGTACGTACGTACGTACGTACGTATGTATATATATATATATATATATATATATATATATATATATATATATATATATATATATATATATATATATCCAGTCTTGTATATAGTTCTGACCGTTATCCGTGCTAACCATTTTCGTTGCCTAATTTTGAACTGAATCTTAACGAGAGCCTTAAATGCTTTTAATTAATTAATTATGGAAACTATACAGCTTGTCGTGCATTATAGTTACAAGCCAGTTAAGTTTTTGTATACAGTTGGGTGTAGAAACGAAAGGTGTGAAGCCTTAATCCAATTTTAATCAAGTCAATAGTCGGGTCTTTATTGTCAATCATGCCAGAAATCAGAATCTAGTTTAAAGTGAGCCATGATGATTTCACTGAACTCCAGTTCTTTTACTTTAATTCATTCAAATTCGAGTTTATCAAGAGATAATAACAAATCTGGAAATGAACTGATTCACTTTAGATCAGAGAGATTCAACATACGCAGGCAACATCTTTTTAAAACATAAAATATAATCTGAGTACAGTTACATTCAGTTTCAATTTAGTTGTAGATTGCAATGGATTTACATTGAAAAGGTAGTATATACTGGGAATACCGGCATTATAGTAAATATTGATCGTAACGTCAAGGACGATGTCAGACACAATGTCATGAAGAATAAAATTGCTTCCACCCTTTGTTCTATACTTAGAAAGAAGAGATAAAATAAATCAAAATTAGTTATATGAATTTTATAGCACATTTAAGACAAAGTGTACTATTTATGCCAGACTATAAGTTTTGTACATTTTTGTTCTGCCTGCTTCATGCGCTAGAACCGTGTTAGTCGAACTAATTTTATTATTTATAATGTTCATTTAAATTAGTCATTTCCGTTTACAATAGATTTAAATATCCAAATATTCGCCAACGAAATATTATCTTTTAACTTAGGACAGTTGTCAATTTTCGAGAATTCCTGTAGTAGCAAATTCCTTATTTTATTGCATTGCAATAAATATCCTTTTACAGATTTCGCAAACGCGGTCATGTTCAAAGACTCGGATTTAATGATAAATACGAATGACGTTTTGTATGTTTGTCTGTTTTATCAAATATTGTCTGCGTCGTGACCCAGAATATATCCACAAACTATGCCAACGTAATATCGCTTCTTCACATACTTTAACTTTCTGAATTAGTTATTCTAAATATTTATATCTTCAACAATAAATTTATTTCTCTTGAGTCATACATCCCTTACGAAGACAATGTACATGATCAAACGTGTGACGTGGACGGCAGGTGTTAGAATAATAAAAGCCATCTGTCACGCGCTCGTACCGCATGCGCCTTTTGTAGGTTCACGACTCAACAATCTGATTTCGCGGCAATTCTCGTCCTCTTGTTATTCCGCTCATCTTTATTTTTATTTGACGAAGCAGTTTGATTAATGACTGCACAAAGAGTGAACCATAAAAAATATTTAAAACCCTGTGTAGTTTCGTAACTCAGTACAAATATTTACATCCAGATTTAATTAATAACGGCAATCAATGCATACAATTTAGCTATGGATTGGATCTTTTACGATTTTGTCCTTTTCTTCCTGGCATATGTCTTCAAAATTATTTTCAATTAAAACCTTTTCTAACACAAAAGACATTAAGTAACAAAGACTGCATTCGCTGATATGAAATGCGGAATTGTTAATGGTGAATCATAGTTTAATTTTAAAATGTTAACCTGAAACATCCGTTTTTCAAATTAAATGACCTTATTGAGTATATGAGGTAAAAAAAAAAGAGCAAACGAGTTATGCTGAAATAGGCACTAAGTGAATGTTATACTTTTGAATTGACGGAGAAAGCAGCTTTAAATAAACTCGTTGATTTAAAAAAATTTACATTTTATGGCGAGGTGCATACTACAGAACAGTGTAAGGACATGAAATCCTTGATTCATTTTTATCCAAACAATAATAAGCAGCCACAAACAGTCGGCGGATAAAGTACTCAGATTTCACGTTTCACACAGCCATGTAGATTAGTTTACATTTACGTTACTTATATTTATGTAAACATGCCAATTTTTAGCTTAATATGAGCGTTAGTCTATTATTAAATGGAATACTACACTCATTTAAAGGCACATAAATAAGAATGACATCGCGTTAACGTGTGATTTGGACACGGACAGTTTGAAGCGCCAGTGACGATTGCCTGTCAATTTTACGCCTGTTAAATATAAGAATCAGGTATCGTCCAGTTAACCTGTCACTACTGTTACAGGGTACACAGTTCATTTCACGAAAGTTGAAACAAACAATGCAAACGCATCTCGTTTTAATTTGAGCCCATAGTTTCAGCAAGGAAAATGTCAAAATTCACGCAACTCGACGAGAAATCATTCATTCAAACCAGCAATGCGTAAGAAAAACATCTACAAATATCGTGTGAATTGTCAGTTAACGGACACGGGTACTTAAAATCGTTGATCGTGAATAAGGACCCATAAAACATCATTTACTAGTATCTTCTTAGCTTTCAAAAGCTAGTTCTTTGTATATAGATGTTTCGGATGTTCTTTATATAAATAATGGAAATAGTATATCTCTTTTTCTTTTGCCTCAGTAACAAGTTACACAATTAAATGTTGAAAATCGTGCAATTCAGCATGACATTGCATATAACATTTGAGTCAATTTTTCATGAAGTAATCTAAATTTACAGACTGTGTTTCATTATATTACTTTCGCTACTATTATTATTACTACTACTACCACCACTACTAGTGTAGCAGAAAGGAGACTAAGAATGAGCTCAGATGAAGCTTTGAAAATGGCAACATGAAGCATTGCTATTTAATAGGTTCAATTGTTTAATTTGTTTCTGTTTTAATGAAAATGTTGTATGTGTGTGTGTGTGTTTGTATATATATATATATATATATATATATATATATATATATATATATATATATATATATATAGAGAGAGAGAGAGAGAGAGAGAGAGAGAGAGAGAGAGAGAGAGAGAGAGAGAGAGAGAGAGAGAGAGAGAGAGAGAGAGAGAGAGAGAGAGATGCAATAAACTGACGACGAACAGTGTGGAACTAGTAACTAACTAGCCTGAGCGCATTCGACTCTTAATGAGTCTTTTTCAAAGGCATATACAAAACAAACAAACAAATATAGAAACGTTGTGCTGTATAGACTTGATTAGAAATGAACCAAATTGATTCGCAACAAGTCCATACAGGCTGGTTGAGACAATGTATCTATAGGTTTATCTCATGTAGAGTTGTTTTATAAACACAACGTTTTTATGTTTATTTGTTTGGTTGTATATATTTTGTATATATTTTTGATATATTATATATATATATATATATATATATATATATATATATATATATATATATATATATATATATATATATATATATATATATATATATATATATATATATATATATATATATATATATATATATATATATATATATATATATATATATATATATATATATATATATATATATATATATATATATATATATATATATATATATATAAGATATATTAGTTGTTAATAAACAACCATTAAAATGTCATATTCTGCTGAAATTTCTAACTAAAATATCAAAATATCTGACTGACTTGCAAATTCTATTCATCCATTAAAAGTGACATCAAAGTAAGAAATTAAGTAATATATTGCTCTTTACAGCAGAACACTAAACCTAAAGGTGTCGCTGCTTCAGATAGCTCCTTAGAGAATATATATATATATATATATATATATATATATATATATATATATATATATATATATATATATATATATATATATATATATATATACACACACACTGGAGCATTACTAAAATATCATCCTATATAATCTTACTTTAGGATTTAGACAGATTGGTGAATCAGTTGGAACTGAAAACTCGGGTGACCTTGAATCCTTTGCATTTCTGAATTTTAAAAAGTAAATTTGTTTTTCAAATATATTTTCTGAAAAGATTTCCTAATTGATTCAATCTTTATTAAAAGAGTAAAATGTTTATTCACAGGGTTTTAAATTTTAGCATTTATGGTTTCCCTAAATATAGCATACATAATTCCATACCTTCGTATTACACATAGAATTACAAGGTCTTGGTATATCATGGAGAATTTCATACCCTTGGTATATCATATAGAATTCAATACCCTTTGTAATCATATAAAATTCCATGTCTTTTGTATATCGTATAGAATTCCATACCCTTGTTACATCATAATGAATTCCATAATCTTGTTATATCATACAGAAATCAATATCTTTCGTAGACTACATATAACTCCATCGCCCTTTGTGTATCATAGAGAATTCAATATCTTTTATATAGCATATTGAATTCCATATCATTGTTATATCATACAGAATTCGATATCCTTGTTATATAATGTTTAATACCATTTCCTTCGTATATAATTTTGAATACTATGCCCTTTTTATATCGTATAAAATTCCATATCCTTGTTATATCATACAGAATTTCCATACCTTGATATATAGAATTCCGTAACCTTGGAATATATATATATATATATATATATATATATATATATATATATATATATATATATATATATATATATATATATATATATATATATATATATATATATATATATATCATAAAATTAGAACATGATATATAATACCATACCCTTGGTACAGTATGTAGAATTCCATACCTTTAGTTTTTCTTATAAAACTCCATAGCATTGATATATTATATAGAATTCCATAACCATGATATATCATATATAATTTCGTACCCTTATTATAACATATATACTTTTATGCCCTTGGTATATAATATAGAACTCCATACCTTTGCTTATCATATAGAAATATGTACCCTTGGTATATCATATAGAATCATGTACCCTTGGTATATCATATAGAATTTTGAATTTTTGGTATATCTTAGAATTCTGAACCCTTGGTATATCATATAGAATTCTGAACCCTTGGTATATCTTAGAATTCCATAACCATGGTATATCATATAGAAATCCATGACCATAGTATATCATGTAGAACTCCATATCTATGGTATGTCATATATAAGTTCATACCATTGGTATGTTATGCATAATTTCACACATTTAGTATAGCATGTATAATTTTATACAGTTAGTACAGTATAGAGAATTTCATGCACTTGAGCAAACGATATATGAATATTTTTCAGAGAGTCTACGGGAATGCAAAAACTGCTAGTAACATTAATTAGATCAGTAATAAAGTTAACAGATTCTCATACCAGCATTACCTTTCACAACAAATTATGCGATTTTTCGAAGGCAACATTTCCTTGAATTAAACAAGTCATTAAGTAGTTAATTACCGGTAGATCCGCATGGACTGCTTTTTGATGGCTACTAGTTCAATAGTATATTTTAATGTAATACATAAACATGATATTTAAATGGAGAATCAAACGTTAACAGACATTAATGGAGTCATGAAATCTCGGTATCATCCTAATGGACTGAAGAATGATCAGTGATAATGTTTGTTGATGTGGGTATGTCTAAATAAAAATATGACTTCAGTCTGATAGATGACTTGGGGGAAAACTGTGTACTTTGTGTTTGAGTCATTCTTTTATGTTGTGTCAATATTTGCTTAATTTACTAATTTAGGATATGAAGGATTTTCTCATGGCTTCAGCATTTAACACGTGCAAAGAAAGAAAACTATAAATATGTGGATATATTTGTAACAAAAGTGTTGTTGGCATGCGAACAATGTGTTCAAGTTGGTAATATGGTGCAGCTGGATCTCGCCATTTAATTTACAGTGTGTTATGAGTTCCTTGCACATAAAAAAGAATAATAGAACTCACCTTAAATATAACGTTGGAAATTCGTTAGATTATGCATAACCTTGATATAATAAACCACATACATGAAGATAAGCATGCTGATTCATCAACTTTTCAGGTAAGTGACATCTCCACGCCTTAATTCAGACTATGCGAGCAAGAAAGCGTTATCTCCCTTTAAGTTAATATTTAGTCTTAAAATTTGCACGCTACTTTTCGATTCAGAATAATGCGTGAATCATTTCTTGTGTTAGTAAACATTCAGCCTCGCAAGGTAACACAAATTTGTAGGAACCTGGTCTGAACAAGAGGGAATGGGAATATTCTGGAATATTATCTTCTTTGAATAGACTTCCAGAGTTCTTCGAAGACGATCATGACAAGGATATCATCATGTTAAATTCTGACGTTTATTTTAATTAATTCATTTCACTAACTAATCAGAACTTGAAAGGTATTGAAAACAAACTTCGTTGCCATGTTATATAGAAGAGTGAAATAACAACTACAAACAAATTTAGGATCATTCGAACATCTGTCGTTCGTGACTTGGCTATCAAAAGTGAAATTGTGTACCGTCTTATGTCATCTCATCTAGTGTACGTATAAAGTGATCGGCTTTATAATGTCACGCCATCGAATAGATACAATTGCATCTATTTTGCCTGTGTCAATATTACACCTGTCAGTGTTTCGTGCTTGAACTGGGTATTTGCTATGTTTGAATGGAGAACATTACTTTTTCGATGCTGAATGGCACATGCGTCAAACATCTTGGAAAACTCGACAATTGCTGGCTAACCAGTTGCGTATGCATCTATATATAAATATTATATTTACATACCAAATACTTGAAGGCCTCCCTCTCCCCACAAAAGACGATAGATAAAATGTATCTTAAATTTAATTTTATAAATGGTGTTTTAATTTATTTCCCATAGTAATAGTTTTATAAATTGTTCAATATTTTATTTATCTCCTTTAGAGAGAGTTCACAATAGTATGAGGCAAGAATATACAAAAGAGCGAAACATTCCTTAGTCGACAGTCCCTCATTTTGTTACTTTCACTAAAGATAATGAATACTTAACCGTCTTTCATTAATTTCTTTTTCAAAATTTTTTCACGAGTAAATATCTATTTTAATTTTTAGTTTCTTTTAAATACAAATTTGTTTAACCAGTCCCTTGCACCAAATTGCCATAGTTTGTCATTAGCAGAAACAACCTTATGTAGACTCCATCTGTAAATCAATACGATGGACAAATCAAACAACAAACATGTGATTTTTGCAGATGAAACAAAATTACATTTACAGATTCTGTCGGATGGAAATTGACATCTAAATTAAGACAATTTCATACTATTAAGAGACTCAAGTAACCGCTTGCTACAACTCACAATTATACACCTTTCTCAATTGAGCATTTCCCGAATTTTAGAGATACGAACAACATTTATACAGTTATACATTTCAATATTTTAAATATATGTCAATAAAAGAAGACCAATAAATTTTAACCGTAACTAACACAGATATACTAGTACATGTATTAATATTGCTAACCAAGCACGTATGCACATTTTAGTGCATGCAACATGCATGACGTAGGCTGCAGGTTTTATTCCTACAAGCGTTAACGTTTTTGTTTGGTCGGCTGATCAAATGATTTTATTCAGTAGTATCGGCTTACTTAGTACTTTCATTAATGATTATGTTAATTTTAAAAATGGATATAACAATGACTCTGAAGAGTGAAACATAGAACGTAGTACCCAATTTGTAAGTCACTATTTTCTTCCATATATAAATGCATATTATTTAAATTTATAAACTTCGCACGTTCAGCCCAGGTGGTATGATTTAAAGATGTCGGTACAGTTTCAATTGTTTATATAAAAGAAAACCAAACAAGATTATTACTTTGCACACAACCCCCCACGATGTTTGTGCAATTCGGCCGAGTAACTACCAATTATGGAAACATACACTTTAATTTACATCGACAATTTATCAGTTCTTTTGATATCATATTACATTGTTCCAGATTCCTACCCAGCTACAACATCTAAAGATCGACCTTGCCCTAGCTGAGAGTACCATTTTTATAAGTCTTTAGTTTGATCCCGCAAAACGCCCACTCTAACCACTAGGCCACCTGAACTGTTTCATTCACTCGGAATATTCACCATGACATTGTAGGTCGAACTATAGAGAAATCTGTAACAGCTTCAAAACCATGAAAGGTTGACAACTGGTTCGCTGTAGGAACTTACATGTCTGACACAACGGTAGAGCAGAGCATTCGCAAATAGCATCTAAAACTTCCGAAATCTTACACATTCAGCAAACAGACATCAAAATAACAATGAAATGGCCTGTCACTGTTGACCAATGATATTGTGAGCTAAACATTGAGATCATTTGTAAGATACTTGTTACTTAGTTTCCAGGGAAGGGGGTGATACTGGTCTTTTCATTTACAAAGGGCCACACGAAAGCTGTATTTGATTGGGAGTCCGTCATTACTATTTGCAGGCTCAGTGCTTTTATTCGGGTAATTAAAAGAACTCATTTAATGAACCCTAACTTCAGACAATTTATTACAGTTCATATCTTGTGCGACATATGTAGTATGCAAGTTTCTGGTGCTCATTTTACCCCTTTTAGACTTAACACGGATATAAATGTGTCCGCTTTTTTCCGATCTTTGTGCTGTGGCGAGATTACCATCAAATCGCGTGTGCCCTCCATATGTAACTGGCTGCGTCTAATTTTCTCCGGACACGTTTAGTTTTACTCATTTTTCTGTCATCTTCCAAAATAGATCCATTTAGAAAGAGGTGAACATTTCAATTTACAAAAATGATCTTGTTTATCCAGTTTCTTGAATGGAACAGTACATGCAAGTACAGAGAGTGAGGACAGTTTCCAGTGCTTCTTCTCCATGTTCTACTCTTTGTGGTTTCCTGGGAGGGACCTGTGTGTGTCATATCTTAGACAACTGTTTACTCGCCTCAAATATGAGCTGTATGTATGTATGTATGTATGTATGTATGTATGTATGTATGTATGTATGTATGTATGTATGTATGTATGTATGTATGTATGTATGTATGTATGTATGTATGTATGTGTAAGTGTGTGAGTGTGTGTATGTATGTATGTATGTATGTATGTATGTATGTATGTATGTATGTATGTATGTATGTATGTATGTATGTATGTATGTATGTATGTATGTATGTATGTATGTATGTATGTATGTATGTATGTATGTATGTATGTATGTATGTATGTATGTATGTATGTATGTAAAGATTGGGCTGGAGCTGGAGTATTTTCCATTTGCCGACACAATTTGTGTTCTGTTGACCTAATGTGACTTGAACCATAGTAAGACCATATCATGAATGCCAAATACATGCTAAAGACGGTGAAGTAATATATAATACTCTGTAGTGTCAAATGCTGCAGAGAAGTAAAGGAGAGTGAGGACTGTAGTCTTTCCGCCATCCAAAGCAGAGAGACGGTCATTGACTACTTTCAGAAGAGCAGTTTCAGTACTGTGGCGATTGCGACATGCAGACTGTACATTTTTAAAAAGACTGTTCGAATTCAAATGAGATACAAGTCGGGATAAAAATAAAATTTCTAAGATTCTTTTTATATGAATGGGATATAAGAAACTGGGCGGTATTTCTTTAGATCATTATGATCGAGTGTTGGTTTCTACAGCAGAGGGTTTGCAAAAACATTTTGTAAAATGATGGGAATTCCCTAGATGAGAGAGACGTATTAGTAGGGAATAAAGGTGGAGGGTTAGGTACTGATACGTCAAGATGGCATATAATGCATAGGTGATCTGATGAATGCTGGTGGGAAACCAGGAAGGACTTAAGAATATTATAATCAGGTCTGTAAAGAATCCAATCTAAAATGTGACTATGTTTATGGGTGGGTTTGCTAACTTACCCTTTGAGGTTGAAAACGTGAATGGAATCTAGGAGTTTCAATGTGCATGGGTTTTCAGGACAGTCAAAGTGAAAGTTGAAATCTCCAAGAATAATTAGGTTGACACCTATAGAAGTTTCATACTCCAGGAGATTCGGAAACTGCTCCAAAAAAGATTCTGTCAGGTTGTTTCTTTAATAGGAGGAGGGTGGTAGATGCAGAAAAACTGGACAGAAATTTGTTTCAGTGTGAGTGTAGTTTGGACTAGTTCAAACGATGTGTGGTCGAAATTGAAAGTTAAAGTGTAGTTACGATGATTGATCATTGAGCTCTTTGCGATGACAGCAATTCCACATCCGTGGAAATGGCGGGGGAACGACTTGATGGAGTAACCGGTGGGTGTTAGATCCGCGCACTTGGGTTCGTCGCCTGATGTTTTTAGCCATATTACTTTTGATGGAGAAATACACTGGTAGAAACACTGACGTACGGGAAGATTCTGACAAGCTTTTTCCCATAGTCCACATGGATGAGTCGAGATTCAAACGCATACAATCATAAGTGGAACGTTAGTGATCTGTAAAGGCGAGCGCTTTCGACCATTCAGCCGCCATTGATCCAGACGCACGGAGATTGTCAACTGCGGAAACAAACATTTTAATAGGTACTAATTTATATGCGTTAGAGGATGTCTGGTTTACGGTCCAGGTCCACGAAACTATAATAGGAAACAAGTCATTTTTGGAAAGAAAATAGTTCAAGAAAAGTTTAATAGCTAAGCATATTGTCTAAGAGCCTTTGTAACGTTGATGAAGAAAAAGAGGTATCTTAAGATACAGTTTGACATGTCCTAAATCTATTGTACTGTATATAAATTAAAGTAAACTGCTCATAAAAAGAGAAAGTGCTAAGAGTGTAACATGCAAAAGCTAAAACAGCAAAACAAACAAAAACATCCGCAACTACAAAGATTATGGCTGTGGAGATACATGTGATTATATTATCGAAGATAAAGACGACGGCTATGGAGATATTGAAAATGATAATGGTAATTAATACAATTAAAGGTGATAGGCATGTGCTCGAGAAATATCTTCCGTATTGATCATGAACATAAATGTTCATGGATATTATTTCCTCGTATAGTGCTATCCACGGAGTATGTGTTTTAGCTGTGGAGACTTCGAAATACTGTCTTCTGTTCACTTGCTGAGGCACGCATCAAGCACCGGCAATAGGGAGCCGTTTATCCTGAGTTCTCCGGCCGTGTATTTGACAATGAACACAGTACTTATAGTGCTAATTCTCTCTATATCGTCACAACGCAGATGATTCATGATAGGAAACTGTCCACTTTATAGAAGCAATCTTCAATTTGAGAGCATTCTGAAATGTACTACTTTATTCTAAGTAATACAATAGTTTAATATAGCGACTTAAGTTTAAGTTAGATCTGTCCTACATAACACCTTGCTAACGAATAGAATACAGTTTTTTTCAAATTGGAAAATTGATATCTGAACAGACACATTGATTTCAATTAAACGTTACACGCATGATGAAAAATGATGAGAAACGTTCAAGATTTTACAAGTAATTCATAATTTAAATCAATGTATTCTCAACCATACCTAGTGTGATACGCTTAGTCATTTTAAATTTAGCTGTTACGGGGAGTCATTGAATTCTACAGGGTTGTGTAACCATGACATAGCATCACTGGTAAAGATTGTTGGAGAGGTAATAGTGGTTATCGCAGTGTAATGAGCCAACTGTTCTGGATCAAATGGTCTGCAGATAGGGTGGCTTCCGAGGGTCTAACAGCAGCGGACAACATGAGGTCATTTCTGAACCATCTGGGTTCCAGTGTCGAGCTTGGTCAATGTGGGTATGTAAGAAAATTTGCCATGAGCTTCTCGTGGGTCGGTAGTTCTTATCGGGGCTTTGCCGGGTTCTTCCTGGCCGTCGTGTAAAGAATAGGATGCGTTGAGAATGGTGTAAAACCCAAAATAACAAGAGCAACTATTGTCGTCGCTGATGAAGAATACAGTGGTAATAGCTGTTGATAAATCGATACACTGATTATAACTGTCGATACATCGATATACTAATTATAGCTGTTGATAAATCGATGCACTGATTATTGCTGTTGATAATTTCATACATTGTTCATATTAGTAGATACATTTGCACATATAATTGTGTTGATAATTCCATACATATTTGCTGATAATTTCAATTAATTGATCATATTTGTTGATAATTCCATGCTTTCATCGTATACACTTTGAAAAGATACTATATTGGTATATCCGTGGTGGAACTTTGTGCTCATGGGTTGGGTTGGTTTTCGGTTGTTATAGTTTAATTAACGAGATGTGAAAGTAAAGGAGTGAGATGTGGTGTCAGCAAGTAATTCATTAATTTACATTTTCATTAATCATCTCGATCAAGCGATGATGTTAAGAATCGTCGCTAGATGAAATTCCACCCTGTTTCATCTTGATAAACTCGTGAAAGCTGATACCAGTCTCCTCTCCCATCCCCAGCCGTTAGTGCAGAGTTTGAAAAAAAAAAACAACTCCCCAAACATTCACATTATTAAAACCTAAAGGTGCCTGTTTTATCTAATACACAATAATGAAATTCACTACATATTATTTTGACGATGATTCCAGTTTATAAGAAAAATCATTTTGATGGGTTCAAAGACAGAACACATGATGTATCTAATAAAACAATATCCCATAGTTACCGTTATCAAACAGTTTACAAAGCACCTTAGCAAACAACATTCCCAAGACTGCTTTGGCAAACAGCTAGTCCGAGTTTCCTCTGACCCTTGACACCCCATTTTTGATATTTGGTTTTTTATGTTGGGGTGTAGGGTCAGAGTCTATTCCCTATCAAAAACTTGGAATTTGCCGACACCATTTGGTGTCGGCATAGGGTACTCGCCAACTATCAGGCCTATCAAACTTAAATGACCCTACATTGACCCAAAATTACATTAAATCGATAGGAAAATCATTTATCTTCTCAGAAATTACAAGCATAACACGATTTTGTCTTTAATGCGTTGTCAGACGAGACGTAACTACATCGTTGATGAATTTTGACCTCCTTCGCACCATTTTCATTGCTAGTCACATGACTAACCAAATCTCGCAGCCGATAAGCATAAACGTCATTGGTCAAATAGTCACGTAATAAAAACAAAAAACCGCATTTTCCCATACCCCTTGTGGAAGACGGCAAATGTGTCACCTTCATTGATAACTGATTTTATTACATCATACTGTGTTCTTTAATATTAAAATAGTATCCCTTTTCTTAAAGTATCTCATTGGCAAGAGCTTCCGTGTATTTGTCTTTACCTGCCATGTTGCAATATAGGTTTATGCATAAAACCTTCCATTCCAGTATTGCAGAAAGAAGACATAAACTCGAAAATATTGAATGAAAGTCACGCAATGTATATAATTACAAGAAAAAGCACGTATTATTCAACATATTAATTGGGATAACAGCAGCCCGAAACATGTCGCTGTCGCATCTTCCTGGAAAGAGGCTGACTGATCACGCAGAAACTACATGTCAACGCACTTTGTTGTTATCACGTGACTATTTGACCTATGACGTTTATGCACATCGGCTGCGAGATTTAGTTAGTCATGTGACTAGCAACGAAAATGGTGCGAACGAGGTCAAAATTCAACAACGCTGTAGTTATGTCTCGTCTGATAACTGATTAAAGACAAAATCGTGTTATGCTTGTAATTTCTGAGAAGATAAATGATTTTCCTATCGATTTAATGTAATTATGGGTCAATGCAAGGTCATTTAAGTTTTCTAGGCCTTATAGTTGGCGAGTACCCTATGCCGACACCAAATGGTGTCGGCAAATTCCAAGTTTTTGATAGGGAATAAAATCTGACCCTACACCCCAACATAAAAAACCAGATATCAAAAATGGGGTGTCATGGGTCAGAGGAAACTCGGACTAGCAAACAGCTTACGATGTATCTTAATAAAAACATTCCAAACACATCTCTGTGGAACATATCACGATGTACCTTAACAAATACATATCAAAGATAGCTCTGTGAAACAAATTACGATGTTTTTGATTTGTCAAAGGCATTCCAAATATAGTTATGTTAAACACATTACTATATTTCTTGGAAAAATATTCCAAAAGATAGCTATGAGAAACACAAAACGATGTTTCTTGGCAAAACATCCCAAAATAGCTCTGTGAACACAGTACGATGTTTATTGGCAAAAATATTCCAAAGATAGCACTATGAGACACATTACGATGTTTCTTTGCAAAAACATTTCAAAGATGCCTGCTACGTATCTTAGCACGGACATATCTAAGATAACTTCGTAAAACAGCTTACACTATATCTTAGCAACGGCTTCCCTCAGATAGCTTTACGAAACTGCGTACGATGTATCTTAGCAACCATATTCTTCACATAGGTCAATAAAACAGCCTACGGTGTATCTTAACAACCATATTCCTCAGATACGTGTAAAGAAACAGTTTACGGTGTATTTTATCAAAGACTTTCATAAGATGCTTATAATTTCCAAAGTCATTAGTTAAGACAGATTCATAAAACAGTTTACGATGTCGTTTAGCAAAGATATTTCTCAGGCAGCTTTATAACCTAAAATACCCATGATATAACTTAGCAAGGACATCATGTAGCTTTGTAAAACCTAAAATAGCCATGATTCGACTTGGTAAGGACATCATGTCGATAGCTTGTGTAATACCTTCTGGTGTATCTTAGCAGTGACATTTCTCAAGTGACGTAACAGATGGAATAACGTTAATCAAAAACGAAGCAAACCAAATTAATGACTGAAACTGATCAATGTCAAATGAACCGAACACATTTAAAAAGAGCCAAACAAATGTCATACGAAAATGAATAAACAGTGAAATGCTATATGCAAAAGCAGATGTTAATATTAAATTCAATTGTCCAATGCAGCAAACAAATATAAGAATGGTACAATCAAAGGCTAAATGATATATAAAGAAACAAACTAAAATCAACAAATGCAATCAAACTGAAAATGAAAGAATAAAAGAAAGAACAAAATAACTTCAAGACAAGACAAACATGCACATCGTCCATGCGCAAACATAACTGTCGGATGAATAAAAAAGAATATTAAAAAATAATAATAATCTTGATCAAAAGAACAGAAGGCGCCACTATGACGCGGATTTTGTTCGGGAAAAGAACGAAAGGTTGGTCTTGAGGCTAGTATATATGCAAATAACAGTGTTTCGTGTCTAAGCTCGTTCAAAAGTAATAAAGATAAGAGTGAAATCAACAAGCTTTGTAAAATTTAAGAAAAAATTTATTTCTAATCCAAACTTAATCCTAGAATTAATAATATAAGTTATATCACTAATAAGTTCTAAATGAATCTGAATCCCGATGAAATTTCAAGATGGAAGGCGATGACGTCTTCCATAATCCTGTTTTGTGCTCTCGAGTCAACAGTTCCTTGTTGAATCACTAAAGTTAATTTTCTGGATTTAGAATTTCGAATAATTTCCAATAAATGTCTTGGTCCAAGAATTTTTATGAAAAGCATTTATGTCATGTTTTCCAGAGAAATTAATTGCTAATTCCGAAAACTAGAAAAACAGCTTAGACTTGTCAAATCACAACAAAAAATATATTTGAGCTCCGGAGATTTACGTCTGAATCAAATTACAACAAAGTGTTAGTTTCAAACGCAATTTCAGAGCACGTGATGGGTCACGAAGTCACTTAATTCGAATGGTGTAGTAAGACAATAGGCTGACTGATACGTACGCCATGGACATATTTAATTCTACCTTACGAATCTTACTATAAGATTCAATAATGAAACACTTTTTAAAACATTGTTTACAATAGAGTCGACATGCGAGCCAAGTATGACCTCGATTAGACCAATGATTTTTGATCTAGGAAATAATTTATAAAAAAAAAATGTTTACTAGTTCTGAATCAAGGTCGGGAAGTAGGTCAGATAAAACTACAATGTAGCAATATCGGTTATTAACCAAAACTGAACTGAATTTTCAGGAAAATGTCAAATCCACTGAATAAAGTATCATTGCAATAACATGTAATGAAATATAAATATAATAAAAAATTTAAAACTAACACAGAAGTATTTAAATTACATATACGTAAGAACAGTATATGCTGTCTGCAATATATAATAAACCAAAATGTCTTATTCTTTCTGGCACACAGGAAATAAATAATCACTTCCGTGTAAACTGATACTGCTGTTCGTTGACTTTATTAAACAACCCAGGCTTAACGAAAATTTGTATCACAAAACCAAATTATTTGAATTTTTCATAAGTTTAAATGTCGGCATTATAACCCCCTGAAGCCCCCACCCTTCAACAAGTTGGATTTTACACTAAGCTACAATTAATAAAATACTACATACAGAATGGTATTGTTTATAATCCTTCAATTTAATGACACCTTATAAAATTAATTAAAACGAGCACAGTTTAGCAGCTAGAGAAATTGCAGATTTGCACCAAGGCCTCGAAATTACGTTGACTCTGACACATTTTAGTGATCTAGGTGTCATTTTAATGTTGACATGCTATCCCCTTCAACAAACCATCAACATGTTGATGAGTTAGGGCGCCAAGAATATCAAAACCGTGTTACCTTTTATCTGGTCTGACAGTGTCAGACCTAAATACATGCATACCTATAGGATTGGGATGTCTAAAGATTGCAGATTATGGCAAGACAAAAATGTGTAAGTATGAATGTTCTTGTACAATTATATGGCAAGGCTGTATATGGGACTGTAATGTAAGGTAGCCTGGCGTCAACACTCCATCTCAAACACCAAACATTTATGACAGTAAAGAAAGAAAAAATAACGATACACACCTTGATGATCTGACCATAACTGTGTTGTATTATATATTTATTGCAATGAGTAATATAGGTGTACTGATTTTAATTTTCTTCATTCCCATTAGAATGAAAGGCCGCAATGTCCCTCCTCCACCTCATTCCACCCCTCGGACATTTTGCTTATATTGTTAAACTTCGTGTGAACCTTTGCAATGTTACGGTTTGAAAACAGAATCATGGATCAAAAACAGGTGGTCATGGAAGCAGGTATGTGACAAGTCTGAAACTGCTAATATACAAATATATCCAACTTTAGCTACAAAAAAAATGTTTAAAGGAAAAAAGAAATGTTAAGAAAAAGTTAAAATTCTGAGTATATGACCTTGATGATGAAAATGATATTTTACATTTGCTACGCATTACACATCCTAGATCGTGAAAAGGTGAATGACAGCAAACGTGCAACACATGAATGGCGAATGGTAACTCCGGCTATCTCGAGAAAGTGAAAGGGAGCAGGGTGCAAGAAGAAAGGGGAAGGCAGATGTATTGAGGGACATGGTACCTTAAATATAACTGTTCCTATTTCTGAGGTGCTAATTATGCATGTAATCTTGGCAGCAATAACACTAATACAATACACGTTATAGGGAAAAGTATACACCACATCTAGTAAGGTGGCAGGAAATAGGAATTTCAAGATTCTCCTCAAATTTCCACCAACTTCCGTGCGAAAATATACATTTTTGTCAACCCTCCATTTCTAGAGAGCTACTCAAGGGTACCTATAACCGACAGAATTGCCGATTTTCCAAAAGGAACTACAACATTATTATGTCAGGAATTTTTAAATAGACTCTATTAGCTGTACATATACTAAGGGAAACAACTCTATTAAAGAATGTTCTGGATTTAAAGGGTTAAATCCCTTCTACAGCTGGCATATTGCTGTCAAGGCAACAAGTGAAAAATAATTCAAAAACATCTAAGTTGGTCATCGAGAGCACTTCATCCACCTGGATTTAATATATGTCTTCCATTTTCAATGCATTGCGATAACGTCAGAATTATTTCATGGACAAGGACATATCAGAACTTAAATCAAGTCAAGGATATATCGAATGGTATATAAAGTAGAACTAGCAAATATCCGAACCAAAAGCAGGACAAGGGTATATCCGAACCAAAAGCAGGACAAGGGTATATCCGAACCAAAAGCAGGACAAGGGTATATCCGAACCAAAGCAGGACAAGGACATATCTCAGTAGCGTCACTAGGGTTGGTGTCACTCAGTGCGGTGACTCATGGTGTCACCTCCATGGACCTCCTTCCTACACAAAAATTTAAACATTTTATAGACGGTCATTTTGATGTTACCCCCTCTGATGGTATCACCCGCTTCGGTCTGCACCCCTTCCCCCACTGGCATATCTGAACCAATAGCAGGACAAGGGTATATCTGAACCAAAAGCAGTGACCTAAATGTAAGAGTCATCTACTAAATAGTAATCTGACGTCTGTTAAATATATTCCGTTCACAATGTGTGCGTGTGCGTGTGTGTATTAGAATTTATGAATAACTGTAAAGACATTATTATACGCAGTGCTAAACCAGGATGTGATTTACAAGACCCCTATCCCCGCCGAACTACAAACAAAAATGCAAAACAACAAGACAACAAAATACAAACAAGCAAACAACAAGAAGAAAAAGAACAACACCAACAACACAATAATACCAAAACAAAAACAACTGCAATAAAGATAACCACACTGTCAGACGATGTTTCTCGCAGCAGGTATTTTCTTTTTATCGGAATATACAGGATCTCAAGCGGGTAATGATCTAATATTGAATTTATTATATGATATGGATAATATATATATATATATATATATATATATATATATATATATATATATATATATATATATATATATATATATATATATATATATATATATATATATATATATATATATATGCAGCATGGCGAGCAAAAGTTGTACTTTATTCAACGAGTTTCAAAATTAAAATAGTTTAAAGAGAACAACGTTGATAATGTGCGATTCTATAACCAGTAAGATTTTAAAAAGTATATTTGAAACAAATTATAACTGAAATAGCAACAGTCTTTATAAATCAATAGATCATTTGTTGACATAAACAGCATTGCTTCTCAAAACTGGATCTCTAAAGAAATTCCTGTGTGATGTCACAAAGTTGGCTTGTATTAGGTAAGACTAGGCAAATTTATAGATAAATTGTGTCAGTTATACTACTAAACATTCCAGTTGTTGGAAGGGTATATCCGAACCAATAGCAGTGACGAGTGCATGAATACTGAATGCAGAAATTCCGGATTTACTATAATATATTTGTGACCAGTTATTTACATAATTTGCTTGGGAAAAGTTGACTTAGCCAAATTTTATTTAGAGTTGGAACTACATGACATAAAAAGAAACATTAGCTCAGCTGAGTTGTTTTTTTTTTGTTTTTTTTTTTACCGTGTATATAATGCTGTGGTTTGATAACTTTCTGTCGTTTGGGCGACCAGCATACTTCCACATTCTTTTCTAAACAGAAGTATGTTTATTTACTCCTGTAAGTTAACATTTAAAAACCGAGTATTTCATTGGGTGGGGTCCCTTTTACAGGTACCACCTTTATCACCCAGTCCTCTATCCACTGACAGATACCCTAAATGTTATTTGTAATGGGTCCCTGTGGGGTTAAGTTGGTCCTAATCTGACAGACATAACCTTTTACCCGAATGCCCCACGAGCAATCAATTCGAATATTTACATTTAGTATTTTTTAAAAATTCCAGAAAGTGGGGTAATAAAAATTCCTAAGTGCGCAGCCGGTAAGTAAAGTATATACTGGGCATGAATTTCGTGAGCTTATTTATTTGGACTAATCTGATCACATAAAGTGATATGTTAGCATGTTGACATATTAAAAAGCATTAATAGCTATGAAAACGATTGGCTGATACTTGGTCAGGCTTTCTTAATGTCCAGATGTACTACGAAGTTGCATGATGCGTCCTCCGTGTACGTGTAATTCAAACAACCTATTAGCTTCATTTATATGCTGATGTATTTTGTAAGACGTTCAGAGCCATACACAGTCGTTGAGACATAATTTCAGAGTTGGAATATATTGTAACACAACCTCTATTACATTAAAAAGGGATTTTTGTGCTAGAAGAAGTTGTCTGTTCGTATGTCTACGTAGAACAACATGTTTTGTTAGTGGAGCTAAATTTACTTCATTTTTCTGAATAATTGTTTTTCTGGAGAACAACATTACTGATTTGAACAAAGACATTTTCCGAAAATATTCTAAATTGAAACGGAACAATACAAACTGAGCTTTACTGTGTAAATTCTGGATTTTTCTGTTAGCCTTCGTCTGACGTCATCATCCGCCATTTTGGACCGAAACTGAACTTCAGACTGCTTAGAACTTTTCACAGTATTTGTTTATATTTAGAACAAAAAAGATTTGGATAGTTTCTGTCAACCGTAAGTCTTGTTTAACATATTTACATATATTTCATGTTTCCTAGGGGGAAAATATTTTTGTTAAAATTTACAAAGCTTGTTGTCTTCACTCTTTCTTTATGTTACTTTGAACGAGCCGATACGTAACAGCTGATAAGAAAACTTTACATGGTTATAGAACTTCTAAAATCATTTTAAATTTATGGTGCTTTGAAGCAAGTAGTTTGGGAATTATATAGTACTAAATGTAAGGAAATTGTTTGAAGATACTTGACGGTCTTAAAATGGTGAAGTTTGTGGCAGCCGAGTTATATTATTCCTACTACGTATGTATGTCGGATGTGATGTGATGTGAATATGATTTTTTTAACGTAGCTTTAGCAATTTTCAGTCATATCGCTACTATGTCTGCAGTGTGGCAGTTTATAGTTATGTCAGGCACTGGGGCATCATGCCGCAGACATGTAGCATGATGTCCCACCCAGTCACATTATCCTGACACTAGGCCGACCAGTCCTAACAATAACTTCTTAATGCTGAGCGCCAAGTGAGGAAGCTGTTAGTACTTTGGTATGACTTGACTGGGGATCGAACCAACAACCTCCACATCCGAGGCGGACGCTCTAACCACTAGGCCATTGGAGCGATTTGTGTGTCGGAATTATCAACCGAAAAAATGTATTAAAAGATGTCCACCTTGTATACAATAAGGTCACATCATTGCATTTGACTGCTGGAACCCGTGCGAATATTTATATTTACGTTGATATCTTCATCTAAATTTTTATTATTCAGATTCTGCTAGTTATTGTATTTGGGTAGTGTCTGTTGTTTTTTTTTTAAAAGAATAAATATGCATGTAGTATTACATTTTATTAATTTTTCTTTAAATCGCTGAAACGTCGCACTCACTTAAGTGAAATTAGGACAATTCACGCACACTATGCTCTGAACTCACTGTTAGGATGATACCATTCATCGTAAAGAATAAAAAAAGACTAAAATCTATTGGTAGATATACATCGGAAGCTGAATACCTAATCATATTTAACTGCGTTTGTATTTTGGGATTTTATGCTCGATATACATTTATAAACTATAACTACTTGTCCAAATACAGATTTCAGGGAATAAATTAAATATATCAATGGATAATGAATTAAAGTGCCGAGTTAATCCTTGTTTAATTCATTCATTACAATATACATGTGATATACAAAATAAAATCGACATGCGTCACCTGTTTTTCAGTCTTCAATAATCGGCGCATTTGGAAGATGTCTGCATTCACCATGAGGAAGTTGGATGGTCCAAGTGTTTGTCTTTGTGTGTCTGTCGGTCTTTAGCTCCGGATAATTCTTTGATCTTTTGTGTCGTCTGGTTTGAACAGAGTCATCAATGTTCTCCGATTTGGATTTCTTTGGTGATCGAATTGATTTTTCATCTTTCCATGGCAGTACCTTTTTACCACTGAAATGCAACAAAGCTAAGCCAGCTGTTTACTTTGTAGACGTTAATCATTTAAAACTTGTATATAGTACGATGTGATGTTTATTTCAGATTTTGGATATCACAACTAAAAGATTTTATAACAATTCAAGTATCTGCCCTATATATTTGCCAAATATTTTAAAATTGAAAAAAAACATAACTAAATAATGAGGTAAACAATTTGACTTAATGGTTTTGTTTGCACTTTATCTTTTCTTGGTATTTATGATTAATGTTTTTTAAGTAAATGGATTTGATTATTAATAGAAGTTTTTGTGATGAATTTGCGTTGAGCAGGCATGCAAGTACAAGCCTGAAGTCAAGAGTGGTTTCAGACAAGTGTTCAGGATACGATAGACTCAAACATATCTGTACACCGGTCTATATTTCGATGTTGAAAAATCTACGATTGCTTTGAAGCGAAATTCAAACACAGTTGTCGTAAAGGCTTAGTTCTGCCTCAAATATTGCTCAATATTTATATTTTTTTCTTGTCATGTTTTTATTAAATTATGTAAATACACTGCACAATTACATTACTAGAAATATTAGAAAATGTTTTTCACGAGGTCTTAAAAATCGACAGTGAAAAAGCATAAATATTCTCCTTTAATTATGTCCTTCATGGTTCTTTCGTTCACTATCACAACTGTATAATTCACCCAGACGAGATATGGACGAAATGTATTCATCATGGTCGCCAGCCAAACAAAGCTGATTTCGACTACAATTCGTACATAATCTAAAGGCTGATGAATATTTATAGTCTATGGAATTTCGGTTGAATGCATGCAAGCTGAGTTTTCCAAAAAATCTGGAACACTTTAACAACATTTGGCGTTGCGAGTGTCAGTTCTAGTGGAAAAAAAGAACACAGATAGTAGTCTTGCCAATGACAGTATTAAATATGTTAACATATATCAGTATAAATTTATTTGGTGAATGAAAGCGTGATATATACAAAATTAGTGTTGTACTAGAATTGAAATTTGTTAAAAAGACATTTCAGCTGCAACATTATCACAGGACAGAACAGTTGCTTCCATTAAGAATAAGCAGGATGGCTAATCCGGTCGATTTTATGAGAACATGATAATTGGCCTATTCTATGAGTACGTGTTAATTGGCCTATTTTATGAGTACGTGTTAATTGGCCTATTCTATGAGTATATGTTAATTGGCCTATTCTATGAGTACATGTTAATTGGCCTATTCTATGAGTACATGTTAATTGGCCTATTCTATGAGTACGTTTTAATTGGTCTATTCTATGAATACGTGTTAATTGGCCTATTCTATGAGTACATGTTAATTGGCCTATTCTATGAGTACGTGTTAATTGGCCTATTTTATGAGTACGTGTTAATTGGCCTATTCTATGAGTATATGTTAATTGGCCTATTCTATGAGTACATGTTAATTGGCCTATTCTATGAGTACATGTTAATTGGCCTATTCTATGAGTACGTTTTAATTGGTCTATTCTATGAATACGTGTTAATTGGCCTATTCTATGAGTACATGTTAATTGGCCTATTCTATGAGTACGTGTTAATTGGCCTATTCTATGAGTACATGTTAATTGGCCTATTCTATGAGTACGTGTTAAATGGCCTATTCTATAAGTACACAATAACTGACCTAGTCTAATAGTACATATATTAATTCCGTCACATCTGATACAATGTGTTTCAGTAACTATAATAAATATTCTACTTGTAGTACATAAATTCGAAAGCAAGGCAATAGTGTACTTTGATGGCCCGAGTGTTTTGGACTGTCGATCACGTAGGCACTAGTCATGAAATATAGCTTAACATCATCCAACTCATGGAAAAAACACATCTCTATTGCCCTCAGGTTTTGTCACTACATGTCTTGATATACCATATTCAGTCAGAGAAAATAAATTGACAAACAGAAAACAACTGATATCCACGACTTGATGTTTGATAAGATTATTGTCGAGATCTTATTATTAAGAACAATAGTTCGTCACACAAAGGCACTAATTCTACTCAATTGGCCTTACACTGACATGAATTAAATATAATTTATCAACTTATATGCAGTATTATGACTACATAATACTTTACAAAGAATGTAATGAAATATAAAGCCTTTTTTTAAACAGAATAAATAAATAAATAAATAAAATGGCAGGCAGAGGGATGTACCTTCGTAAGCAACAAACTAAGCCAATGGTCAGACTGATGGTCGCAACCACAGAGAGTAGCACCAATAAAATGGTCAAGGGCGTGCTGATGTCATTTCCGTCACTACCTGAATGAAGAAAAATACTTTGCATAATATGTTTATCTGAAGGATACTCATACGCACATGGGTATTGGGTATATTTTAGAAGGTAAGCTACAAAGCTTGAGATAAATCACTGTCAAGAAATTTTGTAACAATGACTCAATCCTTTATATCAAATTATGTATGGGGAGATAGATTGATAGAAATTGGTGTTCCACATGCTTGCATCCATCCATGCATGCATACATACATACATACATACATACATACATACATACATACATACATACATACATACATACATACATACATACATACATACATACATACATACATACATACATACATGCATACATACATACATACATACATACATACATGCATACATACATGCATACATACATACGCTTCGATGGAACTGCTATTTGCTTATGAAGGAATGAGTGGCTGCTCAGCATGACCACAGAGCTGAAGTACATGTGGCTTATCTTGCAAATTCTCTCAGTCAGCATAGATAGAAGTGAAGGGCAATAAAGATCGTAGGGAATTGTCCAAAATGTGTTTGCTGACTGAGGTATGTCTTAATTTTGAGACTTGGAGCTACCAGTAAGGATGGAAATTTTGTGAGGCTTCATCTGTTCAGCCCTTGACATGTTTGAACAAGGGGTAAAGGAGGAGGAAGAAATCTGTCTTTTATCATGCTGAATTTTGTGCTTTCGAACAGCACATGTTGCTGTTACTGGGTATCACACCAGCTTTGATCTCAATACAATATAACCTGTTAAATGAACTCTGAATTTAATAGATCCATATACTCAGTAATGATTGGGTAATTGTCTACAGTCAACTGTGACCATATTTCAGCCAACGTTTTTCCGGCAAATCAAAGTTTTTCTTCTCTAGCTCAAGGTCCATTGTCATACCTCGTTTGTCTAAATAACTGCCATAGTTTTCATGAGGTAATATTAATGCGCTCAATTCCCTGCTTAGTGGCGCCATCTTTATTTCAGATCTGTTACAATCACTTCGTCCCGGAGCATTGGTTGTAATGAAGACAGAGTCAAGATTGTATTTCAAGATATGGTGGATGGCAACCGTAATGACTTTTTTTATGCCGTGCACTCAATTTAAACGCAGTTTTGAACGTGTCCTAACGAACAGTTATGACATTTATCTAGAAAGCAGAACAGGCTCTCGTATTTTCTCACGGTAAAACGCGTGAATCACCTAGCGTAATCACCTTTTAGGAAATTAGGAAATATCCTGTTCAACAGTTTCCCACCAATTTTAAAATTTGCCGAACTTTGGATACAAGAAAAATATATTTGATGGGTTACTTTTGCACCTGCTCATAAAAGCGCGATCGCTATTAAAATGGTATGTAGTTGTTGTACAGAAATAGATAAAAATAATCTCAATGTATTTTAGTGGAAAATTACTTTCGATATGATTTAATTAAAAGTTACTTTCAATACAATTTAGAGCAAATTTCAATCTTAATGCTTATACTAAAAAGTGTGTCCTTGTCAAGAAGTCTCCAGTTTGTTCTGGGTGGGTTCTAGTGGAAGATGATTATCGTTATTTAGAGAGTGATCGCCTTCGATGTTGTTGCCCAGATTGAGTAAACATCAATATAAAGTGTGCAATATATAGGTGGTATAGATAGAGATATGAACAGATATATAGAACAGACTGACATTAGCCTTCATACATGAAAAATAACAATTTAATTCAGTTTCATAAACAACTGTGATAATACATTACATTAGGCAGATACACTTTCTTTTGGAATAAATTATTCACCGAATTTTAAACACAAATATACTTATTTATATTGGATCTGTTTAAATGACAGAATTTGTTCGTCATAGAATGGTGTGCACAATCGAAGATATTGCCTGGTATAACTTCATAACCTAATTATTTCCGGTTCATACTAACTTTATTGTGGCTGTTATCCAGCTTCACTGTAACTTTTCGTCTCGATTATTTCCAATTTTTTATTCTCCAACTCTATTGTCTCGCTTCTTTCTGCAGTCGAACTTTGTTTGGGTATGTGGATATGTATTTACGTGAAACGTTAATACTTCGATAGGTCGGTACGTGGATACTTCCAATGGAGCTATTTCACCTTGTGTTTTCAACTATGCTCACTTATGCCGCCTAAAATCGTGTCCTTCGACTATCCAGACATTCGATTCCTTGGATAATTATTTTACTAGTGAATATCTCCTAAAGTCAAACTCAGAGTCAGTTATCCAGCTTCACTGTGATTGTTCGTTTCTATTGTTTCCACTTTTCCCTTTTTCAATTCTCTATTGTCTGGTCTCGTTCGGCCCTCGAACTTTGTGTGGGTAGGTGGATATGTAAGTACGTGATACGTATATATTTGGATAGGTAGGGGACGTTTTCCAGCTTCCAAAATAAACAAAGAAGCAATCTAGATCATCTGTTAGTTATCCTACTGGGAATAGATAATTACTCCACTCTCGTTATGTCAGATTTATTTCTATCGGAATTCAAACAGATACCAAAGGCTATCTGGTCAAACTAAACATGGCAGACCATAAACAAATCTAATTTCATAAGATTAATGTACTTCCTAACGGTTATTTTAACAAGACTCACATTATCATCACCCGAGGCGTAACAAATACATTCATGCAAATATAAACAAACAAATCAAACAAATCGTTATACTGATATCAATGAATAATATAAGACTGGCGCATGTAACTTGCTTTCAAGCGTCGCTCGCTTCTACCGCCAAGATTTTCCGAGGAAGTTCCAGATATCCGGTCTCTTGGATAAATATTTACGAGTGAATTTCTTCTAAATTCAAACTCTGAATCCACTACATTTGTTTTCTCTTGCCGAAATGCGTAGATTGACTAAACATTTTGCAATGGGACATATTAAAACCAAGAATTTCGTGTGGGAATCCGGCCTCTTATTTGACGTAACTAATCAGGATAAATATATCTACTTCCTGTTCTACTATGCGCCAAAATTGTAGTCTGCGTGACCTCTAAATTCCTGAATAACTAATTCTGGAAAATCTCAAATCTGACAATTCCGATACAAAATCGAAGTTAACCTTTGCCTTCGAGTCTGTCTTACTTGTTAAATAAACGAATGCTTAATTAAGAATCACTCCTCTCATGACACAGACATTACAAATACGTGCATTATGGTTATTTAACACGCCACGGTCTCCATATAACTAATTATTCGTTCACTTACACAAACGAGTGTGTTGTTCATAGATAGCCAAAAATTTGCACCCTAACAGTCCTAATAATATTTATCATTTTTTGATTTACAAATGTGCATAATGATTACATGTCTTGGTTTATTCGTTTATATCTTCATGTAAAAATTTGGCCAAAAATGAAAAATGCCACTGGTAGTCATACAGTATGTATTGATTCAGTCTTTTAAATTTCTCTGCTGAATCATCATTTCAATTTAATATCAAAATTATGTAAAATAGTAGTGAGCTTTTTGTTTATTTTGGGTGGTTAGGAATGCTGTGTTAATAATAATTACCGTGCTGACATCTGTCTCCATGATAACCGTCTTGGCATTTACATCCAGGCATTCCACTAATGTCTACACAGGATCCACCATTTTGACAGTCAACCGAACAAACTGCTGGAAAACGATGTTAAAAGTAAACTATAAAGCAAACAACATATAATGCGAACACTAAATAATCAATGCCTAATGCTTTGGCGGGGGCCCGGAGTGGCCGAATAGTCTAAAACGCTCACCGTTTTCTCGATCTGTGTAGGTTCGAGGCTCAGGTTTGGGCAGTATGGGTACGTGAGAAAGCTTTCCAGTAAATTCTCGTCGGTTGGTGGTTCTTTCCTGGGTTTTCCTGGGTTTGTCCTCCATCATTTATTCTGGCCGCCATGTATAGCCTATCTTGTGCTGAAAAATGGCGTTAAACCCTATAATAACAACAACAACAGCAACCTAATGCTCTGGCAGTGTAGCGATGTGAAGCAGATCGCAAAAGTCAACGTTAAGGACACAACGGTACTAATGGTATGAAAAAATGGGAACCAGCCAGGAAATGGGTGAATATTATTTAATAGAGTATTTTTGGGGGTTTGGCTGGCCAGGACTGGTTAATAATGTAAGTTATGTTTTAGGAAAAAGGATATTTTGAGAGTTTATGATAGTTGTAAGTGAAACAAATTAGAGACATTTTTGTGGATGGAATTCTAGTCCTTTAACAGTCTTGAGTTTGGAACTCTCATTACTAAAATTAGCACCTGACTCTGTAGTGCGTGATTGAAAGAACATGTTTCAAACACATGCAGATCCAGAAATTGTCGAGGCTCATATCTTTTCCTCTACACAGAAACTGTCATCCAGAATACATATATTTACTGATAAATATAGGTTTGATTATAGGCACTCAGAAATTTTAAGTTATTAAATTTTTACAATCGTGGTGTTTGCATAGGTTTACTATGGGAACTGAATTTGTGCCGCGAGTCCTTAAGCCGACATTGTTATAATGGTCAGTTCCACTAGATATGGGGACATAACCTAGTAACTAGTATCACAGGAAATCGTAATCCTACTGCGAGATCTAATGGACGTTGATTAGAAATCATGTTCTGTTGATCTTGTAGAAACCATTCAAATTACAGCAATCAAATTTATGAGAGTGATACTCGTCATTGGGAACATGTCATCAGTAACAATTAACATCTCTAACACAAAATGTAACTTAAAAGAGGACCGGAATTCCAAAGGTCACTAAAACATTAACTGTTACCGGTATCTATCAGATGTCCACCTAGGACAGTGGAAATCTGGTTTGAATCAATTGTTCAACTGCATTAAGCTGTTGGTTATGTTTTTGTTTTGTTTATCTTTTTGTGGCCAAAGTGGGTCAGAGATAGATGACGTTTGATTTCTCTTGTGAAATTAATTAAAATGATGCTAAGGGTTTTTTTTTATCATCCCAAACGCAAGGTTGGGGCCTTAGATTACCCAAACGTAAGAATTGGGGCATTATATTACCCAAACGCAAGGTTGGGAGCCTTAAATTACCCAAACGCAAAGTTAGGGGTCTTAGATTACCCAAATGCAAGGTTGGGGGCCTTAGATTTACCGTTAGCTTATTAAGAGTCAACATAAACATGAAATAATCAAAAAGTGGAGAAAAACCACCAATTTAGTGTGTAACGAGAATAAATGTGTCTAAATGTTCAAAAGAGATATTTTAGAGGTCGATTCAATTTTATTTAATCTTGTTTTTCTTAATGGCATTCACGTTTTAGAGGATACGTGGACAGCTTGGAAACGCTTTGCTACCATATGGCCTCTGAATAAATTCGGTGAAAATTTGTTGTTCATTTTTTAAATTAACTTGGAAAATAGGAATATTGCGCGGACGACGATCGATGTACATGAACACTAGGATATAATATAGGATTTCTTGGTCATATAGCAAACTGCAATATGAACATATGATCTGTATCTATGGTATACGTATAACGGTTACTTATAAAGAAGGATAAGATTGGTTATGCGGATTATCCTCAGATACATAAGCTTAAGCCATCTACATTATGTATGCATACATAGGTTTTTATTAACTGTGTGATAAACTGGAATTACTTACGTATGGTGCAGGAACCGGCACCAGCATCCCTCCAACCCGGACAACATTCTTCGATCTCGTGATATCGAGTGACATAACGCTCGGCAGGTGTATAACATGTGTGAACTCTAGAACGAGATGCAAAGTCAAAGCATCAAAAAGTGATATAGTCTGTACTATATATATAGCCTTCTGTTTCGAAACTTTAATGTAGAATCGATCTCTTACAGCTATCTATTGCATTTCCCCATATATATATATATAAGAAATATACCAGCTGGTTATGGTGAAGTAAGCAGAATAATGACCTATGTAGAATAAAATAATTACAGCCTCAAATTACTGTGTTTTTGTAAAGTATTCACCATATATATATATATATATATATATATATATATATATATATATATATATATATATAAATATATATATATATATATATATATATATATATATATATATAATCATTCAGCACATTTTCTGAAATACCTTTTTATTAGGGTGCAAAATTTTGTAGCGATAATTTCGCTGTACATTCTGTCGGGGTCAGCGGGAGACTTAAACATTAATCCTGAGCGACTAAACAAAACAGCGGTGTGTGTATTCACTGAAGGAATTCATTGTTTTAAAATAATTCCCCTCGTGAAACTGATCAGGCTAGGTTTCTCAGGTGAGCCAGATTATTGCTCAAGAAATGTAAAATATAATGTTAAACTGTCTAAGGACTCCTGCCAGAAAGTGAGGGACACGGAATTCGACTTCAAAGGGAGGTGCGAATCTCAAATAAAGCACAAGGTTAGTCTCAATTACAGATAATGTGTTCATTGATGTAAATTTGTAATTATTAGTTGAATTTATTTCTTTTGCATTCATAATTAATTTTTCCTTGAATTCAGAAATAATCTTGCATATTATATGATTTATGAGTTGTAATAATGTCATGCACGACTTCATTATGTAGATAAATTCGGATTTAGTTGTTTTGTATTAATACAATTCATGTAGTATACAATTTCATGCGTTTTTCTGATGCAAACTGTGTGAAGTTATCTGTCTTAACTGATTTATCTCATTTATGCTGAAGATTAAGTTTTCTTTGCCTGATAATGCATGTCAATGAATCGCTAACTAGCAACTTAACGTAGTTAGAGCAGAGGAGATCTCCATTAATTTATGTGTGCTTAAGTCGTGAATTCAAACAGGAATCGACCGACGTGTGCTGACTGGCCTAGTCATTTGCGTGGTCACTGGAAATTTATAACCACTGCGGGACAGAAATTTAATTACGTCTTGCTTTCAGCTGGAATGCATAGTTTCTATAAAGACATACATTCACATTAATAGGTTGTGAGTGTATCTATTTGGTTCTGAAATGACCATAGCTAGTGCTGTTGAATTTCGCGAAACGATATATGACGCAAAAATATATTGGGAATATTGGGTGATCCCAGGTGATGAAAACCTGACAGGTATTAAGGTTGGGTACAATAGCATCGTGGTCAATCATCTCCTTAATAACAATAACCAAAAACCATATGGAGTTCACTCATCATCACCCCTCCTCAAATTTTCCATGAAAAAAATATAAAAATAGTAAAAGATAAATGAAATAGAGAACGAAAATATGTTTCACGAATAGTTTTGTATAGGTGTACAAGAATATTTGCATAGGTACATTTGTATATGTATATTTGTACAATCTAATCACAAAACAATTCTGGGACTTTCCTAAGTAAAACACAAATGTCAATTCACCTGAAAGTAATTTGCCTGGACAATTTCTCCAATAATTTAGTACTTTGCACAATTGAAAGAAAACATATTCATATAAAAAATTAATGATTTGATACGAGATACATATAAAAATTATTTACTGGGTCAAAGAATAATATATGAAGGACTATATCTATATCTATACAAATAACTGGGAAAGGAAATATTTAAAGAGATACAAAATCTCAAAACATCGAAATAGCATGCCAATCATTATCTTTTGAACGAATATTTCAGAGACAGAGTGAAGATATTTAGACTATATATGCAAAATATTTAATGCAATATTTGATAGTTGTCATTTGCCTACGTATTGGGGCGAGGGAAAATTGTACCTGTATTCAAGCAAGTCCGGTAACGTTTATAATACTATAAATTATAGAGGTATTTCTTTACTAAGTTGCTCTTCAAAATTATTTACCAGTATTTTAAACGAAAGACTGTTGGCTATCGGATGCACAATTTGGTTTCAAGAAAATAGTGTGAACTGCTGATGCTATTTTCGTTTTACATTTTTTGATTAGTAAATATTCAAGTAAGGGTAAAATGATATGTGCGGTGATTGTTGACTTTAAAATGGCATTTCATATTTTTACAGAAATAGGTTTTGGTTGAAGGATCATTCGCAATAGTATTATTAGTATTAGTTGTTGTTGTTGTTGTGGTTGTTGTTGTTTTTGTAATAGTAGCTGTTGTAGTAGTCAGAAAATCGGATCTTTATCACTCCTTTCTGTGGAGATAATGTTAAACATCATATATTTCAGCAGGTCTTTTCTTATCCTTCCTGGTATATAAATGTCTATATTGTAACATAAAACAATGATATAAAAATCATATTTTACTGTAATTGATAAATAAAAAGACTTAGACGATAATAGAAAATGTGTGTGTGTGTGTGTGTGTGTGTGTGTGTGGTTAATCCTCATTGTCACAAGAAAATTAATGTACCTTTTGGAGTTAAGGACATCTGTCTTCCTATATACCCATCTATCGGTCTATCTTACCTATATTTTGTACACCTCCGTCAGTCCGTGTTCTATTTTACCTATATTTTCTTCACCGGCTCCAGTCCATGTGCAATTTTACCTGTATTTTATAGACCGCCTCAAATATAATGTCTTCAGTCCATGTTCTATTTTGCCTGTATCTATTTCTACACCGCCTCTAATCCAATTTCAATTTTACCTGTAATTTCTTCCCCGCCTCCAGTCCATGTGCAATTTTACCTGTATTTTGTACACCGCCTCCAGTCCATGTGCAATTTTACCTGTATTTTGTACACCGCCTCCAGTCCATGTGCAATTTTACCTCTATTTTGTACACCGCCTCCAGTCCATGTGCAATTTTACCTGTATTTTGTACACCGCCTCCAGTCCATGTGCAATTTTACCTGTATTTTGTACACCGCCTCCAGTCCAGGTGCAATTTTACCTGTATTTTGTACACCGCCTCCAGTCCATGTGCCCGCAGCTGGTGGTATACCTCTCAGGACATATAAATGCTCGGCTATAGCTCATCAGCTGCTCCTCCGCTTTCTGTCGTGTGCATACATGTCTACGGTAAAAAATGACAAAAGCGAAATTTGCTCATTTTAGTATTTCGTTGGTTGTTGTTTATTTCTTTATTTCTCGCATATCTCGGTCCATCCATCCATCATTCCATCTATCTATTTGTCTATCACCAATTTCTAAGATTGATTCCATGACGTTGAGAACACAGATTTGTAATAAAATGAGTGTATTGTTGTTCGAAATAAAGTTCACCTCTTTTTTAATACGTAAGCAATTGGGTGGACATATAACGATATAGCAAAATCTCTACAGCTAGAAAGATAAAGGGTGAAGAGAAATAAATTGGTGTATACATCATAAAGGTGAATGATCAGACTGAGATAAATATTTATGAAAAATGATAATTAAAGCAAAAAAAGTTACTTTTGTTCCGTGAGGAAACAACCCGAAGGTGAGAGACAAAATAATTGTCAGGTTAATACGGACAAAACCTAATACCACAGAACTTGTTTTGTGGCATATATCTTTGTATCGTCCATTAATATTAAGTCCAAACTTTGTTACACAGGTCGATTACTCTAATACAATTGTATTAATACTGAGAACTTAAATATTACTTACCCAGTCAAGGCTGAATATCCGGGCACAAGTAAGCACAACAAATGAACTTTGCTTAGCATCTGAACAGCTTTCATTTTTGTCAAACCATCAAATGAATCAAACTTAAAACAGGCAAACAAGATCTAGTTCTCAAGTTTTAGACAGAGATTCTAGTTGGTCAACATGGACTGATCTTAAATTTTTGCAATTTTTGATAAGTAAGCTTGTAATCATTGTGTTTAGATCAGGGGCAACCTAACTACATGCGAAATCAACGTATCCTCCATGTTTATCAATTCAGGAACAATGCCGTCTTTCTCGTGATTTTCTTGTTGTCAGGGTTGATGCTATTGTACAGTTTGACCAGAACAAATATAATAACTTGCCAACCATCGCAGCATTATGTTAATCACTAGCAAGCAAACAAATAAGTAAACTGGACACACGTGGATAGTTTATCATGGACACAGTACAAAAGCTGGCTTATTGATAGCTTTATGAATAAAATGTCCGACAATGCAAACTTTACTCATAAATGATATTACCGGTTTGTTTGATTGACAGAGGGAAAATACAAAGATCTTCATCTACGGAATGGACGTTACGAACTATTTTGAGTTAATCCTCGTATATACAGAACTTTCTCTTTAAAATATGGTACAGTTTGACATTTGAATTGAAGTATAATGGTGTAGAATTTAATTATTGTTCAGCAAACTAGAGACTGCGAAGAGATCTGGTTGAGTAACACAAACCAATGTTATAGGTCTACACAGATCTGATAAACCACTGTTTTGAATCATTGTCGAAGTAAAAAAAAGCAGAATTAAGTAATAATAAACAAATTAAAACAAATACGTACCTGCAACTAAAAAATATGACAGTAGGTAGACTTACACATGCAGAAAAGGTGTTCATTCTTTTCAAGGTTTATTGATAACGAAACAGCTCAAAGAAAAAAGGAAAAAAGAAAAACATTTCTAAATTGCCTATAATTTATTTCTTGTAAACTTCACATACTTTGTAAAGACATAACAGAAAATGCTTACTGTTTCATTTTATTTCTGAAACCATTAAAGGAAAGGGCAAAGTCAAAAAGTCACGGAACACTAACAAACAGAGAATGGCGACTGACATAAGCTACAAATATGAAAATATTTGTCTTGAAATTTAAATCATCCTCTTGAGAACTATGAATAAAATCTTTAAAACAAGGGAACGACCAATTAGTGTTGGGATGGGGTGGTTCGGACACTGAGTTGCTTTTTTATTTAAAAAAAACAGCATTTTTTAAGTCCCCAGATAGTTTGAAACAAATACTCTTTCTTAGACAGATATAAATAATTATGTCCATTATATTAGTAAAAAAAACCATATCTTGAATGAGAAAGAAAAAAAAATGATTCCCTCCACTTTCAAAACAAATGGTTTGTCTCATTATGCTCAGGCTAGCCTGGTACCCTGGCCTCCGTTGAAAACGGTCGATACAGGTGTAGCAATTCAAAAGGCGGAAGTAGCAAAACAAAGCAATGGCAGTAAAGAAAGAGCATACAATCAGCTATTTCAAGCTGTGTCACCACCAACGTTTTCTTTGTATTAGCCACGCGTATGTCAATTAAAGAAGTACTGAGTGTTTGTTTAAAGTGTCACTATGGAGCACTATAATTTTCATACATTAAGCACGAGCTGAAGTTAGGATTGGGTTGCGGAGATTTTGCGAAATCGTACGGTTTTCATTTTGAGTTGCGCGCTTGTGTATGAAATGCTTTACTTTAAAAAAAGTTTGATGGATTTATTTTAACGTTATTTTACATTATGTTTCAATATTTTATTACAAACCGATTTTAATGTCATTGAGTATATTTGTATTTTAAAATGCATTGTAACAATTAACTAAGCTCGAATTACGTTAGCAATATATATATATATATATATATATATATATATATATATATATATATATATATATATATATATATATATATATATATATATATATATATGTGTGTGTGTGTGTGTGTGTGTGTGTATGCTGGCAAGAATTAAAAAACATATGTACGCAAGGGTTTAAAATATCCAACACCTCTTTAATTTTGAGAACAATTATTCCCTATAAGACATTACCGAAGAGAAAATGTCCTTAAAAAAGAAACCTAACAGATACGCTTAGTAGTATTAAATAATATCTTTTTTATTATATCCTTTTAAATATATGGGTATTTTAATTTGTAATCTTTCAATGACACGTGTTTTATATAGGTGAAATATCGAACCTGCAAAATTATCCAATTACCTTGAAATAGAAAATTCAATACATGTATCAATATTATGAAAATACACCTTTTTGAAGGAAAGATGCATTGATAGCGAATAGTTTTTGATTACACACACACACACACATACATACATATATATATATATATATATATATATATATATATATATATATATATATATATATATATATATATATATATATATATATATATATAAAGAGAGAGCAGTAGTTTACTAAAGCTAAAGACTGGCTACATACTATAGCAGCCAGCAGTATCCAAGCAATTAAACTGAGCGTTAGACACTAGTTGTAAGTCTTTACAAATTCTCAAAGCTGCATGAGTACCATTGTGATATACCATTGTATTTCCACACTTTAAGCAGCAATTCTGATATGTCATTGGCAACCATAAGATTCCTGAATACCTAACCGGTTACAAACTTTATTTTGAAATTAAACAGAAGGTTAAAACTGTTAATATTAATTTACATCAAGTAATATATATTATCAACGTCTGAATAAATTAAAAATGAAAATATTAAGTTCCAAGATGAATTATGTTAAAAGAAAATTGTAAGATCGTCAGTGCTTAAAGCGAAAAGGTAAACGTAGCATCTGCCTTAGAGCAAAGCATATTTTCAAAAATCAACATTGCTGAATAATTGACTTCGTAAATCTAAAAATGTCTGTGTCAGAACTAATCAGTGGTTTAATATACAGATCTATTCTCTGAGCATGCATTTCAGGCAATACTGGTGTAAGTACTTGACTTATCCAGATTTCCAGTAGTGACTTTAATATCGTAACTAGCAAACTATTTTTTTTTCCAAACAAGCTCAACAAAATGGCTAAACTGTAAAGTTAAAACAATGAATTGAACAAATAGGTATATTCTATATTATCAACCTAATCCTACCCACCTTGACTCCTTTATCTGTTTCATGAATGAATTTTAATATGGACGTTTGCTGCATGAAGGGAAAGTCATTATCTTCCAAGACGTTGAAACTTTAATTTAAATATACCATCTTTGACACAATTAAAGAACCAACATTCATCTGCGTAATCTCCCACCGTACATTCTTTCTCCACCCCAATTCACGCGTAATGGCTGAAAATTACAGTACTTAACAGTGACACTTTAAACAAACGTTAAGTGCTTATTTCATTGGCATAGTTGTAACTAATACAACGAAAAATCAGGTCGTGTCACATCTGGAAATAACCGATTGGATGCTATTTATATATTGTCGATGCATTTCTGTATTACTCCTGACATCTTGAATTTCTCCACTGGTACAGCCATTCAACGTGTGCGTGCCTGTCATCGGTGTGAATCATCTTGGGAGGCAAGGGTACCAGGATGGTGTCTAAGAAAACCGAATCAGCACTCTTTTCTATACTTTGCACTACTATCATATCACATAATCTTTATGTTGATATTAATACAAATTTTGTTTATCATGTAGACATAGCGACTCTGCTTCATGACGTCATTTAGTACACCATGACACCTGGGGGCACATTAGAGATTAATGTTTCAATTATCAAATGTAATTTACATTTACTAATGAGTAAGACCACCTTACAAAAGATTGAATAAGAAATGAAAAATTACAAGCTTTTGATGAACTTAAAAAAGTATAAGACATTCATGACTACGTGATTAAATAACCGATTTTCAGCGAACTATCCGTATCTCCAATTCACCTTCACCTATAACGGGTAAAGTTCCCTACTTGATTCCTTTCTAAAGGGAGTTTACAAAAATCACATTATTAGTCAGTACGTTATTTGTCAGTATTTATTTATCACATTATTAGTCAGTATTCACCCTTGGGAGTAAATTAAAGTACACGTGACCTTTACATAAATAATTTCCATCTGGACCACAAGGAAAGCTGGACTGGTTTAACCTCCAAGTAGTAAAGGAAAACAAGACTTTTAGCTCAAACCCATCTTTTGCCCCTCCAAACAAATATAAACTATAGTCCTAAACTATCCCCCACCCCTTTTTTTCAAAAGTATTAGTAAGGTTTTTAGCTCACCCCCCTCTCTGTTATTACAGTGTTTGTACATGATCGGTATACAGGTAAACTTCCTTATACTCTCCAGGTAAGTTAACTGAAGCTCTGTCATTATACTACAAAAAGGTGATAACCTACGTATTTTACAAAACAACAGGTGCAGGTATTTTGTAACAATACAAAACAACAGGTGCAGGTGGCTATGTAATCGGTGAGTCATCCAGGTAAGCTCATGTCATACAGAGGTTGTCGAATTTGTTAGAACAGGCGCATGCGTGTAATGTTCATGAAGCAGCAAGACGGGTTTTATTATTATCAGTCTACCGCTAGCTTTTCATCCGTTAACATGTGCTGTACAGGGCGGAAATTAAACTACGCATTAGAGCGTGGCGATTCCAGTTAACACGTGGAAGGCCGAAATTAAACTAGCATTAGAATGAAAATGATAAAGGTAAGTTATATTATTTTATATCTCGTTACCAATGGTTAATGTTTCAACTGTTGATATTAAAAATATTTCATTATCACGAATATAGAGACTAAATTTTAGTTTACCGCTCACACAGCGACGTGACTCAAACAAATCTTTTATCTGTGGTTTGTTTAGAGGATATTTTTTGTCTATAAAATACACCTTTGACCGATCGAGATCAATTGTGAGTTTTTTATATTTTTGTTGGCTAATCGGACTGTGAAAGTTTTTAAATTCCGCTAGCAGCTTTTGATACAATTGTTCGAGATAATTGAAATACCCACTGTTATCAGATCTGATGAGAGAAAGCTTTAGCTTGTCACGTGTTCCATTAAAATATGTACCTGATGTTTCATTATTAAATTCAACTGTCAATTGTTTGCCGTCCATCATTAGATATTTGATTTTACTACTGTAGCTATTTGTCATTGTCAATTTTTCAAACATTATTTTATAAGTTTAGATAAAATTTTAGTCACAATGACAATGCCCAAGGGCAAGTGTATCTACTCCATTTTCGCAATAACGTTTGTCATCAAAATTACACAATCCACCTTTGATAATGACATCTGTTTCAAGCTTATGATGATTAGTCCGAATTGCCATAGCTCTCATAAAACTAACACCGCCATCAAGAGCGTACTTGTAGTCATCAAATTGCATAAACTTTTTAACAAATCACAAGGCAGACCTTTGGCTTTCTTCGTTATTTTATTATTGTCTAACAATACCGCATACATTTTGCTGCGTAATCCGATAAAGCATTTGATAGCACTCGAGTTCATTTCATCTTTGAACTTACCAGTCATCATTTTATTTGTGTCGTCATGAAATTTACTGTCACGTGGGTAATCAGAAAGATCAAACAGATGTCGATTATTGTACATGTCCTGATAGATATCCTCGCATTCGATTTCATATACGAGCGAATCGGTATCAGTAAACAATAATCTACTGGCCGGCCACTGAATTTTAGCAAAATTATAATGAAAATCATACATCAGCCACTTTGATAAACATTGAAGCTCCAACGTAGATCGGCTTGTTTAGTTTTAGATTTGTTTTTCTTCTTTGTATCGCAACAAGATTCTCATTAAATATTTTCATTCTCACAAAATCATCGTCTGACACAAGTTTGTTTCGCGATGGATATCATTAACTAGTTCGATATTGATGTGTTTCCTAATATTCTCCATCGTCTTACCAAAAACTGAATTGTTCATCAGTTTGAAGAAGTTTTTCTCAAAATCTGTTTTTGCTACAGCCCTTCTTGAAGTGTTTGAGTTAATATAACCTCTCATCCACGGTGACTGATTAAATTTTAGTACACGATGAACTTTTCTCAGCACAAGACCAGCATCGACTGCTTGTTTAAAAACTTTGTAATGCAAAACATAATTACGTTTATGAAGCACATTTGGTACTAGTTTCTTGACAATAGAATGTTGTCCTGGTGATGCTAGCGCTTGTTGTTCTTTTGATAACAAACTATAATCTATGACCATCGATTCCGCGCAGAAAGGGTAATCGTTATGCAATTTATGTAGAATTTGGATATTCAAGATCAACTTCAATGAAATAAGAAACATCTTAGGGTATCTTTTTTTTCTATCTCCGATATAAATCGATCAGCCGTGATCCAATGAAATCCACCAAGAGGCATTGGTTCTATCTTTGAACCACCGTAAAGATTTTTGCAATCTAAATAAACAATAAACTTCGAAGGGAGCTCAGGATTATACTTTTTCAAATATTTGTTGTTTGCTTCAGCATATTTTTTTCGTTATCACAATAATACCGCCTCTGATACATTTTTAGATAAAATTGAACATATCAACGGCAGTCAGTAATTCTAACCTTACCTTACTAAACTTTAGCAGAGCATCCCATGACAGCCCAGGGGCAGAATAATACCAGCAAGGATCTAGTCCATAATTATTATAACTTACTTCTCGAAAACTTTCAAAAACATCTGCTAATAATAACACGTAAGTTTTGAGGTATAAATCATGATAATCACCAAACGTCTCACAATAAAATTCTTTCCAGATATCTTGTGCATAGTTGTACTTGTCATCGGTTATATTTTCATTTTTAAGTTGTGAGTAAAATTTGTCTTTGTCAGGTAAAGATGTTTTATCAACTTTACTCCAATCGTTGAGGTATTCATACGGAAATACCCCCTTTTTAGCTAGTAGATTAAATTTATCTCCAAAACAGTCTCTTAGGTTATCAAATTTACTACCTCCATTTACTAACTCATTTAACGAGGCTGCCATAAACTGCATAAACTGCAGACTGTCAATGAAACGCATTTACCTAGCGCAACTGACATGTACTTTTCAAAATTATTTGGAATGCATTTGATGAAGTTATCGAGTTTTAGACGAGCTTTTACGTCAGGATCACCAAAAGCATCTACTATAATGTGACTATCATATTCTCAAAAATTGTGAAGAATAACTGGAATAAAATCTGGAGCATGAAAATTTAAATTACACTGATCATGAGCCGCTCCACGGTACCGTCTGGTCAAATGGCAACGGTCATGTAACTTTTTGTTATCGTCAAAAGCTTTTTCACAAATATGACAAATTTCCGTTTGCTCGTAATCGGATTCTTGTTGAGGTGTTAATTTTAACATTGGCGTTACTCTTTTCAAACGAGTAAATTTATTATCAACTTCGTTAATCAACTGCTTGAGAAGCCAGACAGCTGGATTTTTACCACGATAGTATTGGATTGGTTTAGATAATCTAGAATCAGTACAACAAACTACCTTATACGCTACTCCACACGGAACATGATTTTGAATTTTTCTTGTACTAGATTGATTAGGATTATTTTCTACGCCAAGTACAGGTTGAAGTAAGCAATCGAAATCAGCGTACATGACGAAAGGAATTTTTAGTTTGTGATTATGGTGGACAAGCTGTAAAACACTATCTTTTTTAGATGTCATTCTTTGTACATCACTACAGTACTGCAAATGATTTTGTAATGTTTCATTTTTTGTATAGCCATGCAAGCAGCGGTAACAAAAGAACTTTCTATTCTTGTTCTTATTGTACTGCTTGCCAACTAGTCCGTTAAAGTTTTTAATCCAAACGTAATAATTTTTATAAAACAGTAAATTTATAGTCGATTGTGAAGCTTTTTCTGAAATATATCTCAGATATACATCCTCCCTTTCATCTAGTCCGAAAAAGTTAATTGAAACATTGTTTTGCTTTACAAATTTTGGTATTTGATTTTCTGCCACTGTAAAGTTAATATCTTTAAAATGTAATCTAGACACGTGACTGATATATTTTTCAACACGACTGGCGTTTTTTTCTGCTGGAAATAGTGCGGAAAGAACAGCTCATTGGAAACATTTGTCATCTACGTTTTTGATGTTTATACAATATCTTTTACTTTTTATTTTTGGTGGCAGGTCTATGTACGAATTACTGCGTAATGCGTCATAATTCATCGTGTGAAACAATAATTCTTTGATCATTTCAAACTTCCAACCCGAACCTAATTCAGTAAATTCCTCTATTTGTTTCCCAAATTTCCTGGTGTATTTCATCAGATAGTGATAAAAGATCAACCCCAAGCAAAACACGTCTTGATTTTGCATTCATATAAAGATCTGCAATTTCCTTTTCAGTTGATTTTTTCGTTACAAGTAGCTTTGAAAATATAGCATGATGTTGCACTAATAATCAGATACTTTTGTGTTTTTCGAGCTCACGTTTTACAGATATCTGTAGCAAGTGGTAAAGATTTGTTGTAGTAAAATTTACTAGCACGATTTGTTTATCAAACCGATAACTATTGTCAAAACCTGTAAAAGCAGTCGCTATTTTATCAGGTTCTCCCATAAGGCTGTTCTTGGCTATATCACGCAATTTTAACATTGCTATACTATAGTGTAATATCTAATTCATAATTTACCTCACACTACGCATGCGCTAAAAACAATTAGAGATAAAAAAAATCACCTATAGTATAATGACAGCAAATCTGACCAGCGCACGTGAGCAAGAAACATATAACTTTTACCCAAAGTATAACTTATGCGCTGGAAATACATTAGGTCCAGTCATTAACATCAAAACTAGAATATCTGTTGGTAAATTAACGTCAGCGGGTTATCAGTTTAGTGTAAAGGGAGATAATACCGACAGGATTACAATGCTTAGAAAAGATTTTATTTACACGTTGTTCTGTGATGACATTCCAGAGGGACAGCGTGTATATCACGTGAACGGTAAAGTCACTGATGACAACATTGAAAACTTATCCTTACAAGATGAGTTTCAGCCTCATTCGATCTTTGATTTATACGAGGCTAACGATGGCGATATTATTAGAAGCAAAAAAACTAAAAACGTTCTTGGTCCTATAGGTAATATGGGATATCCTCAAGTAGAAGTTAGAGGAACACTAACAGATTTTGTTAATTATAAATCGCATAGGTTTGTTTATGAGGTGTTTAACAGATCTATACCCAAAGGTTTGGTTATTAGCCATATTAATAACGTAAAGACTGACAACCGATTGGAAAATCTGGAGCTAGTAACGCAACAGGAAAATGTGAGAAAAAGAAAAAATAGTAATGTTATTAATTTTAGATGCCTAATAAAACTTGTTATTTCGATAAACCTCGAAACGGATGAGGAGATCAAATTCAAATCGATTACAGCAGCGGCAAAGCATCATAAAATAAAGTCTATGTCAGTAGAAATTTGTAGCTGATGTAGTAATAAAATCAACTTTTTCAAGCGAATACGATGCTAGAATTGTTTTTAGATATGATGATCAATAATATTTTGTAATTCAGTTTTAGTCAAGCAATGATGAACAAATGCTATGATATCATCGCAATCAAATTTTAGCGTCGTTACTGCACTTTCATTAATTTTATTTTTTCTGCTTCTGTTAGCAATATTATATGAAAATTACCTTGCATTACAATAACGTCAACAGAATATACACTATAACCCGACAAACATTTTCTTACCGCTTCGGCTAGCTCTTTGTAATTTACTATATTAACCTTTTGCTGATATTTTATCTCATCAGTCATCTTATAACAATAATTTAGATAAAATATTATAATAATGGACTTGATGGAACGACTCGCTGAATTATACACAGAAGATACTAGTGATAAAGTCGCCAGCGATAAGGTCACGCATAGTATTACATTTTCCAAAGATTTCATAGACAAATCTGTTGGTTATAGTGAAGATGATATTTTATATAATATCGAATCTGATGATGATGGTGAAAAAGTCAATGTTGCTGACAGATCTAATTACCTCAGACCAACAACTGAACAATATAATGCCAAGTATTACATTGAAAAAACAATAATTAAATTTAATTTTACCGTTGCCGAACAACAACTGTTTTGGCAGCTAATCAAACCTTTCTTAGACATCAGAATTCCAGGCCGACAGAAAAATATCAAATTCGATTTCATATTTGTCAAGATTTTTAATCTAATGACGATCTCTGACGATCGCAGACAATATCTAATATCGCTATGTAAACTGTAAAAGGTAAATCTGTCAAACAAAAGTATGAGGAAATTTATAATATCATTATATCATAATTTGTTTGGTTGGGATCCAACTGTTAAATTTATCGCTATACCCACGCCATTTGACTAAACTTTTATCTCCTTTTTTTCCTAATCACTTTTTCAATAAGGAAAACATCCTGCTCAGTTTTCTGTAGTTCTTGTTCATAAAAACTACCTACGATCGGTTCCCCTGCCATATCTTTTAAATCGTACGTTACAGGTATTGTTAAAAGTACTTTATCAACCACAAGTACATCTTCGCTTCAGTTTGGAGTAAATCCTTTTGCAAATACATTTTTTATCAAAGAAATTCTAACTTTATCACCAATCTTAAATTTATATCTGAGGTACATGTTTGCATTTGCTAGTATCGGATTTTTAATAGCATTATTGTGTGACATTTTGATGGTTCGATGTTTCGTGTTATTATATTCACCTACGATTTGAGAAAGGTCATCGATGTACCTGTTGGTGTTTTTAGCTGCCATATGTTTGTGTATTTTCTCGTTTAGCGTGCGATTAAATCTTTCAACTACAACGTTTTTACCTTCGTTTCCGGTAACATATTTTTTTATATTATTTTGTTCTAGAATTTGCTAAAACTTTTTGTTAAAAAACTCAGATCCGTGATCAGTCCAGATTTTATTTGGTTTTCTTTCTGTGCTCTTTATTATTTGTTTTAACGCATCAGTCATTGAAGTCCCTCTCTTTTCCGAAACAGTTACACTGAAAGCGTATTTACTAAAAACGTCTATAACGTTAAACAAATACCTTTTTGGAGCGCCATCAGCGCCAACGTTAAACTGAGCTAGATTGGATACATCCAACAAATCTATTGCCCAGATATCATCTACAGCATTTGCGACAACTTTACGTCGTGGGAACTTTTTTTTTAGGTCTGTGTAGTTCGACTGCAAGATCATCGTATACTTTTTTCCAAGATTTTAATTTATATTTTGCTCCAATCATTCCCTGAACAAATCTTCTATCAAAACGTTCTCGTAGATTTGTTGGCTCCATATCACGTAATTTGTCTAACATTACTTTATCACAATCTGCTTTCGAGTTTTCATGATCACGATAACAGATATCATGACGCATTGCTATTGCATCCACTTGATTGTAAGGCTCTTGTCCTGGCAATGGACTGTCGTTTTCATCTATTTGTTGATCTAGCGGACTGTAAGGTCCTGTATACCGATGACGTGGCAAAGTTCAACCTCCTTTTGGTTTTGGTAATTTTCCAAAAATTTTGTGTATATCTAGACCTGGCCCTATTATTTCTCTGTTGTTACAACATTGACAGTATGCGACAATTTTATTTTGCTCAAGACACAAATCTCTGTCAGAATCACAGTTGCATATCTTTCTATATTTTTAGTCGTCTGCTAAAATATCAGGATAACCAGATCCTAGCGAATTTTTTCGCTGACGACACTGTCGCTGGGGACGTTTTCTTTAAAAACATTTTTTCTTTTTCCGCAGACTGCACAAAAACATTTTAACAGCATCCTGTTGTGTTTTGTTTTTTCTGTTGTTTCATTAATATTTTCTGTTTTAGTTCTACACTTGAGAAAATATGTTGACATTATTATATTTTTAAGTTTAGATAAATTAATTGCGATCTCATCATTAGCGTGAGAAGGTTGCTTATCAAACTGTAAAATAAATTTTAAAAAATTGAGATTTCTGCTCATCTGTCGGATAAACATAATACAATAATATCCGCAAGCAGACGTTCCAACAGGTTGGATTTGATTTGATTTGATGAATAATATACCTTTTTATATTTTTTGTTCATATACTTTTTTATTACATCGCTTGGAGGAAGTCCAAACGAGTCAAAATAATTATCATTATAAACTGCCACCCAATGTGTACCGGATCCGTCATTGAAATCTTGTATATTAATAACACGCGAACGTACAGTTGACGCCGATTATATTGCTGCGAGTTCATCTTTAGCATAAACTTCGTGAAATCCAGGAACCACTTTTAACTTATCAATCCATATCAAAATTACTCAACGGGGTGGTCGTGTTCCTGGTAATGTTAGGCCACGTCCGATTCCTAAAAGATTTGGCAGCAGACTTCCCGCTAGTCCCGCCAAAAGTGGAGCGAATGGAATAATTCCTCCTTGTTTTGTTTGATTGCATTTGCAGTTGCATTTTGGTTTTGGCGATTTTGTTGTTTTCATTTTTGTTGTTTTCTTTTTTTTTGTTTTCTTTTTTCTGGCGATTTTGTTGTTGGCGATTTCTTTTTCCGTTGTGGCATTATAATATATCATTTACATAAAATTTATTTTTTTATTCCACTTATACGCATGATAATATTATCCTCAACAGCTTTCTTCGTTGCGCCAGAGACTGCTCCTGACATTGCTGCTAGTCCTAATGTTCCCAACACCGGTAAAACTTTAGGTATTATTGTGCTAGCTAATATTGATAATGCCGGACCAAGAAAACCACCTTTCACAACAATATCGTTTCCATTGCTGTCATTTGTGCAGCACTCAAATTTAAAATAAAAGTTTTTTTTTACGATCATACTTCTTTACTTGAATTTTTTGTTAACAGTAATTTTGTTGAAACACCATCAGAAATATTAGGATTGATTTTTAACGATACCTGTTCTCGCTTTGCAATAGCAGCTACTAATTTTTTAAATTGGCCATCGGTCAAATATACTTCTTTTACAATATATTTTGCCATTTTATATAAAAACTATAGATTAAACTTGAACTGTAATTTTACCTCCAATAGAATCTACCGTGATAAATCTATCACTAATCACTAATGGGTATACGTATAACGGTGCTACTGGAACCTCTCCAAGTGTCCAGGTAATTTCAATATCCGCTCTGTGCTGTCTACAGCTCGCTCGTTATGTTTACTAACATAAAAATGAAATATAGGATAAAGTATACGAAATTCCTCTGCTGATATCTGAGATCCATCTTCAACATCTTGATACTTTTGCATTGCGTCAAGCAGGTACATGTACGGTCGAGTAATATTTTTATTAGCGTCATCAGCAAAATTACATTCCATAGCTCGTTCTGGATATTGCTTTGAATTTAGTCTAGCGCATATTCGTCTGACATCAGCGTGGTCAAATATTGCATTATTTTGTTGTTGGTTGTCTCGTAGGGTGTGTTGTTGAAATACGACAAATATTTGTCTCGGCAGTTGTTCGCTTGATGTTGTTGTGACCCTCCACGTGTAGTCTGTAGTATTTGGAACCGCTGTCTGATATATTTTATGCTGTTTAAAATAAATTCGGTTTGTATGCTTATCAAGCGTGCTATTTAGTTCTGACATTTTAGTGATTGATGGTGTTATACGTGGCATCCACAAAGCAAGTTTGTTTATGATAAACTGTACATCAACCCCTCCAGATCTAAACATGCAATCGTTTTGTTCTGCTCGATCTAAAATAAGCGTATGTTTTACTCCGCGAAATACTTTATCATAATCGCGACAAAAGCCGAAAATCATGCTTAGTGGAAGCATCATTGTCATTTGATGTGATCCTGCTGTAAGTTTTCTTCGCCTAGCAAAACCTTCGTTATAACGCGGATTTCTCACATCAAGTGTGATAAGAAGCAAATTTAACATCGCAGTACCATTTGCATCTGCAGCTGGTGGCGTTATATTTAGATTATTAAAAGCTGCCGTAAGGGAAACTCTTGTAGCGTCTGCATTATCAGCTGCACCTGGTGCGGCAATATCTAGAGCAGCAGCATTACAATAAGAAAATTTCTCACAATTACAGCATTTGCATCAGCATCAGCTCCGTGTACTATAGCGCCTCTCTTTAAAAATTCCGTTGATTCAGCTATACCCCGTCCAGTATCTTTAAACCACATCATGTTGGTTGCAGTTGATCTCGAGTAATCATCAGAAAACGAAATAATATTTAAAATTGTACTTGCAACTTGTAGATGACCTGAAATATCTTCTATAGTTTGATTGGCCAGTTGATATCTAGCACTTTTGAATAAACTTCAGCCGTTATTTATAAGAGCTACTTCTGCTCCAACAGCAAATGCAGCAGGTGGATTGGCTACTGTCATAATCTGACCACGAACTTCTAACATAGCCTTATGTGGCAGTAGAAATATATCTTCGTCTCTGGTGTTAAAGGTTATAATATCAGCTTTATTTGGTTCGTTAGAATTCTCATCGAGATACTCAACATACTCAAATTCTGTCACATCGTTGTCGATGTCATAAGTGTTCGCTAGATAATTTTTAGCAGACATTTTTATTTTATTAGATTATATAAAATCTTATTGCGGCACTATTACTTTAGATATTAACTTTTGTATGATCTGCTCGCCCTTTGGTGATAACAATTTGTTTTGTTGTTGTTATCATAGCTCGCTGAGTTTCTTTTGTTGGAGCGATTTCTGAGATAGCTTGTTTTATTTCAGATGCAGTCGGTGGATTACCTTTTATTTTATCAGCTATTTTTTGTCCAACCGCAGTCCCAACGGCAGATGCAGCCCCAGTTGCAAAAGCTTTACCCGCGTCAAGAGCAATTGGTGCAACTTTACGCGCTATACCTGGAATAATTTCAAAAACTTTAGTAAATATATTTCCAAAAAATCCTCCTATTACTTTTCTTCGATAATTTTTTTTCTTTGTTTCATTATATCTGATGTTGCATAATTTTTACTTTTGCTCGCGTAGATGTAAATAAGAAGTTACAACTTCATTATGAACTTGTAACTGAACTCCAGATTGATCTGTCAATTGCATTATTATACTTGATATTTGATGTTCAACGTTTAAAGGATAATAGATAGTATGTCGTGGAGTTATTTGCATGAGAGGACCTGGTGGAACTTCTGGTGAAAAACTGCAAATCGTTTGACCTTTGCTACCTTTTGATGTATAAGAGCCAGAAGCAATAGAGCAATTTACTAATATCGTATTTACTTCTGTTATATTTACTGGCAGTTCACTGTCATATGTAATAGGCTGATCAAGTGCAGTGTAACTTTTCTCAGTAAATCCTAACAGTTGTGCAATACTTCTTTCTCTTGGTTCAAGATCGATTAACATATTTTTCAACGTTATCCTAGCTCGTAATGTGTTATAATTCGCTGCCAACTCAAAATTATCAGCCACACCGCCAGCTTTTGTTATGAGCTCTTTGATTGTCCTGTTTAGATCAGTAATATTATTCAGTAATATTATAATCTCTTTGTGGAATTTTTTTTGTAGATATTGAAGAACTTGTAAACGTAATAAACTGCATTTCATCGTTAACATCAGTTTTCACGTTAGGCATAGCATTCCAGCAAGTACAAAAGATTAATCCAATCTCATATTGTTTTGCAGGATCTAGTTGGATAGGCGGAATATAATTTACTGAAAAATTTGCGCTATCTATCGCAGACTCACTAGAGTTTAGCAATAATGTTGTTTGCATTCCTTTTATATTAGATCATTTTACAAAATTATGTCGCGATGTAAAGTTTCATATTCGTCAGATGTTAATAATTCGCTCGATCTTAGATGATCAAGTATGTCAAAGGTTTTATTATCAAGTTCAACACTATCATTCCCAGCTTCTTTTGATGATATTAATAACATTAAACCACCTATCATTTCAGTAGGTGAAGTAAATATTTTTACACCAGTTCCTGTTTTTCCTTTTCTATATTTTTCTACACGAGATTTATCGTATACAGTAAACAATTTTCTTCTAAAACTCCATCCTCTAATAAAAGATGTTGCTCTACTATTTTCTGCTGTTTGAAAAAACATGGAAGCAATAACACCATATCTCATTCTATCATAAATTGGATGCATATTATCAAATTCTGTAACCGTGTTTATTTCATCTTAGGAGCAACTCCGTCTCTTATTATTTCATCTAATCTATCGAGTAATGTTTGATATTCTGCATCAGTCCACCTGTTTATATTTTCAATATCTCTTATATTTTGTTTTCTCTAAAAAAATCATTATACTCACTAGGATCTATCGCATCATTTTCTCGTTTTATAAAATGAAGTCTTTGCTCTTTCACTTTCATAAACTTTACAGTAAAATCACCAATTTTTTTGTTCCTCCTCTGTGATATTTTTTATGTCTCCTGATACATTTTTTAAATAATATTTGTTATTCCTAGTGTTGGTAACTCTGCTAAGTTTCGCTCAAGTTCCAGCGGATTGTTTATCAATCGATCTGTTTCAGCTTGTCTAGCACCGGGATCAGCTATATTTGCTGTAAGCGCTTCAATTATTTTTTTTCTTCATCAGATCTAGTAAAAATTTTTGCAGCAGCTGCTTCCTGTTGTTCTTTAACAATTCCAACCAACCCTTTTTCTTGCAGTTGTTTAAGTTCTTCTTCTGATAGTGGTTTAGTTTCAGGTTGTTTACTTCATAGTGCTTCAGTAACCGGCTTGAAAATTGTGGCTGTTGTTTCTGTAGCAGTTACTTGTCCACGTCGTGCTTGTTGTACTCTTTGCTTAAGCGATGCCTGAGATTGAGCATGTTTTTTAGATCTTCTATATTTTTTCTGTATCTTGCTCGTTTGTCCATTATTATTATTATTATTATTATTATAAATTTTATAAAATTGAAACCCCTTACTGTAAGTAAGTGTCAATACAACAGCGAAATATTTTAGTTGGATCATGTGTAAATTAATCAAATAAGAAAAAGTTGAATTTATCTTTTGTAGCATTACGGTAAAGTTCAATAAACTTATCTTTGTCACTTCGCCGTAATGCTCGCTTGCAATATTTCTAATGTCAACATTGTTCAGCCCAGGAAATGATAAAAAAACAACCAGTATTTCGTCTAATAAATCTGTCAACATTAAAAAAACCTTGAGCGAGATAAACAGAATTACACTGTTTGTTACGTGACAGTGAGAAATATGATCTTATTGTATCCATCTCCATGTTGTTTAGCGGAATATCGTCAAAAACTACTATCTTATGTTCATCTGCATCAAGTTGATTAACTGGAATAAGATCTTCTGGCTGCCTAATTATAAAAAAACTTCACCAGCTTTAAGATCATCACGAAGCTTGTCATTATACTCGCTTAATAACTTATACTTATCTTGCTGTGGATTGATCGTGTAAATATAAACTCTATCGTAGTTAAAATTATCACCAAGAAGCAAATTCATAAGCAAATTTGTTTTCTCCGATCCAGTTCGCCCAACAATAAGATAATGACAATCAGGAAGTTCATTGTTATGTTTGTGCTTCACCAGTCTCTCTGTATCAAAGTTTAATATCGACGATTTTGCCATTTTGTATAATATTAAACTAGTATTGATAATTTTATGTAGGACAGTAAATAATGAGTTACTATACAAAATTTGGAACACTATCAGGAGATTTATCCACAGAAGGTTATCAAGGTGATTTATCCAAACATGCAACTCTTGATCAGCTCAAAAATGAAATCAATAATTTACTAAATGTTGCCAGTGTAGATCCAAATGAAGTAGTCATTTTCCAAGACAATGAAGGACGATTAAAGACGAGTATTGTAAAATTTCAAATGTACTTGTACGAAATTCTGCTGCGGTTGCTGATAATATCATGACTTTTAACAATCTAGGTAATATACAAGATTCTGGTAGGTCAGTTAATTATTTTGTTAAACAAAGCTGGTGATTTATTTAATGGGAATATTGTTATGAACCAGAACAAAATTACAGATCTTGGAAACCCAACTGATTACGGTGACGCTGCCACTAAGAAATACATCGATGATAAGGACGTTCTAATCAGTAACGAAATAACAGCGCTCAAAAATGAATTTACCGGTCACGTATAAAAGTTTACAAATTTTTGCAGAAACATAAACACACTTAAAGATGATTTTTTTTAGATCCATCAATTGTTAACATTACACTCGCTAATGTTAACACAAAACTCAATGATATTAACACAAAACTCAATGATAGTATTAATAGAATTCCTAGTATTGTTGAGAAAACGAGTATGGTTAAAATTCCTCACAAACAGATTAAAAATATTGTGGATACTGTTGCTTCTGGGTCTGGTGTATTTACGCAGAAAAAAATCTATCAAATACACTGCAGAGGTTACCGGTGTGTATAGATTGTCAGTGCTTAGTGTTGAAAATTTAAAATATCTATCGAATCATTGCGTTATTCAATTGATGAATCATCTAGAAAATTATCTTTAATATTAATAAACAAAAAATCAAATGATGGCTCGTCTGGAGTATTATCTGTAATAATAGATAAATATTCTGAAGAAGAGTTTATACTTGAACCAGTCGATAAAACTTTAACAAATGGCTCTTATAATTGGTGTTTGGAATTTATAGCTGAAACATCATAATTACCTATTACTTAACCAAGCCTGTGTATTATGTAAACAAATATTATAATAAAAAGACGTATAGTTGATCTCAATCACATTTCAAAAGATATTCCAGTACAAGATGTGGACGCACTAAAACAATACTACAAATTTTATCACAAAAACCTTTGGTGCGTAAACAATGTTACAAATGCTACAACAAGATCCTTCGAGTAATATCATATCTACCTTGTTAATGACCAGTTCTGGTATAATTTCAAGTGGGGTATCATTAAAGCCATTTTTGTTAATCATATCCGGTATTGGTGTTTCACTTACAGCGGCGTGTAAAAAAGTAGAACCAAGACTTTTAATAAAAAAGCACGGATGTTTAACATCTATTATAACTTACAAGAAACTACTTGATCAGATCCGGTCTTACCTACGAGGAGTCAAATATAATATGGATGACTTATTATGTGAATTTCGTATCATTGACAATATGTTAACAGACATTCTACCAATGAGAGTTAGAAAATATGAAACAAATTATCAAAAAATATGAGTAACGTATAATTTTATCTAAACTTAAGATATAATATCACTTACCTTTATCATTTTCGTTCTAATACGTAGTTTAATTTCCGCCTTCCACGTGTTAACTGAAATCGCCATGCTCTAATGCGCACTAAGAATCTACACACAGGTGATCACGTGTAAGGTAATAACATCCTTGTTTCACTACCTGTAAACTGCAGTATAAAATCCAGGTAAACTGATGACTAAGAATCAACTGTAAAATATAGAGAGAGGCTAAACTGATAGATCTTATCTTTTCCGACTGAAATTTTATCTAAACTAAAGAAATAATGTTTGAAAAATTTAACAGTAGTAAAACCTAATGAAACATGAGGTATAAATAATATCACTTACCTTTCTCGCATTTGATCTAATGCGTAGTTTAATTTCCACCTTCCACATGCTAACTGGAATCGCCACGCTCTAATGCATAGTTTAATTTCCACCCTGTACAGCATATGTTATCTGATGAAAAGCTAGCGGTAGACTGATAAAAAAACCCGTCTTGCTGTCTTTAGGGTAGTTCGTGAACATTCCACGCATGCGCCTGTTCTAAAAAATTCAACAACCTCAGCTTACCTGGATGACTCATCCCTGCACCTGTTGTTTTGTAACAATACAAAATACCTGTCTGCACCTGTTGTTTTGTAAAATACGTATGATGTCACCTTTTTGTAGTATAATGACAATACGTGATACCACCTTTTGGGATATAATGACAGAGCTTCAGTTAACTTACCTGGATAGTATAAGGAAGTTTACCTGGATACCGATCATGTACAAACACTGTAATAAGAGGGGTGGTGAGCTAAAACCTTATTAATACTTTTGTAAAAAAAAGGTGTGGAGGATAGTTTAGAACTATAGTTTATATTTGTTTGGAGGGGCAAAAGAGGGGTTTGAGCTGAAAACCTTGTTTTCCGATATTACTCTCCATCTGTTAACAATAAATAGGAAACACAGATCATTATCTACTTTTCATAAATCTCTCTTCTCTGTTTATCATTAATTTAATGCTTGGTTTATAGTTTCAAATTTTCTTCATTTTGTCATTACTATTAAAACATTTCTCCTACTATTCCATTCTCACATTGATTTTGTCCCCATACCTCAATGGAGTTAAATCCTTGAGTAAATGTAAAGTAATAGTGTATACATATACTTTCATCAATGTCCGAATTTCTTCGGCAGTGTAGGTTTTCTCTCAGTTGAAAGCACGTGATAGAAGGCTGGATAGGGATTTTAGTGGTTGGTGAGTTTCGAGCCGATTTTGTTGGAATGTGGCTCATGTGGTTATTCATTCGTTTTCTGGAATCGACAGTTTCCCCAACATATTGAGTGGCACAGGTGTTCATGCATTAAAATAGATTGCTTTTTGGACTGTATGACATACTAACATCTGATTGATAGTGTAGCTAACTCTTGTTGTCGAACTTCTGAACGTTCTGGTCTCGGTTATATGTATGCAAATTTTGCACGCTTTTCTTTGCAGCAATATCTGTCTGAATCTGTTTGAAGTTAACTTTTGCACATACCCAAAGGGTCTTCAAATCTTTAGGTACGCAACAATATGAACATCTTGGATATACCAATCAGACATACGAATGATTCAGTCTTAAGCCAATGCTTCCAATCGATTTGTTGCAAATTTGTGGCATCGGGGTGAACAGTAACCACAATTTGGTTGCATTGGTTTTTTTTCCTTTTCTTGTAATTGATGTTTTATATTTAATGAGGGTTCCTCTCTCTCGGTGCCAAATTTTGGAAATAGCATCTTCAATGTTGTTGTTTCTTTAACCCCTTTTTCTTAGGTGTACTTTGAGGTCTGCGAGAATTTTCAATAGTCGCAGGTTTAGAGAATGTGCGTTTTTTCGTCCGAATGCACGTGTCGTAAGGATGATTATGTATTACGTGCAATAGGTAGCAGCTGGTTGGGAGTATATACTGGTGAGAGCCAGTTAGTTTCGAATACATGCCAGTTTATGTTTTCCTCCAGGAATGTAGATTGAGTATCCAACAAAAAATTGGACCTGTTTCATAATTCTCTCCTACATTTAATCGTATAATATAAATTATTGGCGAATTCAATAAATATTATGAAATTGTTCCCCGTTTCGATATATTTTGGTTCTATCTTGTCAATGAATCTGCACTAAGTTGAGGTCTATAATGTCAATCATAGAAGGGGCTTTTGCACCATTCTCTGTATGATATATCGGCATGCAAAGTTGCTGTTTAATGACCACATGTCCTACCCCATTACCATGGCTGTCGGTATTCAGCAACATTCCTACCCCACGTTCACGATGCCAGGAAACAACAACAAAACTGTTGGCTAAGATCTATGCCAGTGAGAACCTTCCACAGTACATGGATATCACTTCACATCCAGCCGTTCGCATGGTTTCGAAATATACAGTCCGGTTTAGTCAGTTGTCGGAGGATATGACAGTTATTTCGGCATTTAGTGATGAGTGGTCTTCAACAGAAGTAAACCACTTCCTCGTAGCTAAGCTATCTGTCTGCCCTCCTGGCTTCAGACTTCCTCGACATATATGGACCACGCCGAACCTTTTGCGGAGAGGACTGGTTCGTTGTGTAGTCAACCTTGAACGATGGGGCCAAGTCACAGCCTCTACCTGTAGTTGTGGAGCTCACCAGATGCCACCTGACCCAGAACGGGCACCTTGCTGTTAAATGGTTGGGCATGCATTGCACACGATAAATAAACAAAAAATGCTAGATGTTGTTCCAATGATTGGCAGGAAGTTTTGGTGGTTAAATACAAACTAGTTAAACTTAACAATATGTGTTAAAGAATTTGACGAAATAGCATGTAGGATCAGGGCCAGCATCCAATGCGTCCTTAAGGATCTGATACCTTATTTAAGTCATTTGCCATATTCCAAAAGGATTCATTTTACATCAGGTATGTAATACATGATTAAAAGTAGTTATACTCGCACAAAAAAGAACAAAAGAACATTATCGAGTGCAAAGAAGAAATGATTTTATTACTCGAAATGGAAGTACACAACGCTGTTACTTCCCCTTCGCTACGATTTCCCACTTAATGAGTACGCCAACCGGAAATGACGAATGACGTATATTTATCTCACAAGAAGTACATGCTTCTTGTTGAAAAATAAAACGATATAAACCATGGACAGAGAACATTTAGAGGAAACTAGCGAAAACTAATTTACTGTTCAGCCTTATATCGAATTGTGTGCACGACGTACTATACTGTGCCGTTTTCAAAACTGTTAAGTTGTTTAAATTTATTTTGAAAATTCCCGTTAATACAAGTATAAAGGAATCAATGCTGGCTTTCCTTTGTCGGCCGACTTTATTAAAAAATGAAAGTGCACACCTAAAAGAATGGCAGGACAAATAGTACACACAACAATAACTTACTTTAATAATACTGTTGTAACCCATGCTAGCAAAAATATTATCATTTGCTTTCACAGTGAACTTATTTTAAAATAATTTTTATTTGCGAGATACCGACGTATAGTTAACCTGTATACAATACAATCTTGTTCAGTTTTCAACTGCAGGTGCCTTCAAGCAATCAGGTGATATTTTCGTCTCTTTTGTGATTTGGTTATTTGACATAAACGATACACACTACAGTAAGGATACATACACAAGCCGGTATCCGCTGCATATACGGAGTTCGTGGATATATTTTTTTCTTTAATAAATTTTGCATTATGAGAAAAAAAGGAATACATGATAAAAATTTAAGCTCAGTTTCTTTCAATTTATTTTCAAATAAATGTATGTTTTAAAAAAAATACCGTGCGGATGGGTGGGTCACAAATTCAACAAAAAATTAATTCCTTTCTTATTTGTATGGAATAATGGATCAAATATGATATTGACTAGTAATGACATGCTTTCAACTTACACGCGCACACACTGACAACTGAAAAAAAAATTAAGCAATAAAATTAACTGGTAAGATTTTCATATTGCAACAACTAAACACTGACAAAATACTCAACATTATTCTTTCTCTCTTTCATGTGTAATCGAGTGTGTATTATATGCAGCAGTGTTACAACCTAAAGCCTAAAATTAAAGATATTTGTTATAATATCTCATGTAGAGTACCATTAGAAAAACGTATGCGTATTCTGTATAATATTCTCTTTTAAGTATTATTGCTATAAAAATCAATATTGATAATTTGACCGGAAGACGTAACTTGAGAATGTTGTGCAGATGCACATTTTTTCAGCATAAATATGTTTATAAATATTTTAGTTAGAACAAGCAAGATATGTCAGGTTGTGTGTTCTCTCATATACATGTATGTTACGAAGTATGATTATTTTCTTTGAAAGAATATCAAAGCAGTTTGTTCAAACTATTGTTAAGGTGGGCCGAATTGTCTTTGGGCCAAATTGACTATAATCAGGCATAAATGATCAACTTTCCCATACTGTACTCTATCGATCCCACGGCTTGAATCTATTTTTTCCCTGGTAAACAGGGTCTTTCGGAAAAAGGAAGGATCCTCTTTCCTATCATCCTTTTGGTTACATCCATTTGCAACACAGTGCACCATATTTGCTGTACAAAAGCACGATCGTAAGATATATCACATAGACATTTACGTAGGGAAATTAAATACTTGAATTGCTAGATTGAATTGAACAGATAAATGTACGGCATATCCGTTTTTGGCAGGCGGAAACTACCGATTGTTTACGGATATTGTCGAAAAATTTGTTCATAAAAAATAGCGGATTTTTAAGTCTAATTAAATATTTTTATGGTGTGCATACATATCCTATATATATATATATATATATATATATATATATATATATATATATATATATATATATATATATATATATATATATATATATATATATATATATATATTGTTCACGACTATAATACTATCACACGTTTGTACAATATAGGTGACCAGTGACCTTTAAGTCAGATATTGGTTTTACGAGGAGGGTCATCTGGAAGGTTAGTTTTAGGTGTTTGTTGAGATTGGCCGCTGTTTCTTGAATCTACGACCACAGTTATTCAACGACAAGCCGAAGGCGTTCATCAATGAATCATCATATTTTTTAGTGGGATGGCAGTTTCGAGATATGTTTGCCCTCCACAGTTACCATTTTTGCTTATTGTAGGAAGTAAATAAATTATCCCTGGTTTGGGGTCAATTGCTGGCGGATAAATCTAGTGTTTTGTAATCAGAACCATATGCAGTATCCATGTATTTTAATGTCTGGCACACATTGTTGGGTCTTTGCCCGATCACGATCATTTGAAACAGAACAATTTACGTCAGCATCTCTTGGAATTCGGGCTCTAGAGAATCACACATTTTTATTTGATAGAATCTTATTCTGGTTGAGTAGGCAGGGACTGTTTGATACGTGATCGCTATTCACATAGATCTAGTTGGCTTTGGCGGAAACGAATATTATCTCCCAATGGTAATTTTACTGACAACTGCGCCACACTTCCGGCGCAAGTGAGACCGCAAATAATGAGCGTACTTCACCTCATTCGCAAGTTTAATGTCAGTCTTACCGATTATACCTGAATGTATGCTGATAGCTGCTATTCATATCACCTCAGCTATTGACGAAACAAGGATTAACCTAGAGGCACGAATACATGGAACTATTTTGTATTCGCAATTATCCAGTGAGTTTTATCACAGAAATAATCGAGGTGGTTCCTATGACTCCATGTTACAAAGAAATGAATCTCAGTAATTGTTTCGAATGGTGCACCGCTTCAAATTAGTCTGGTTCACTGCTTCCACTTCTGCCTACTCGCCATAGAATACAATTAATTTGACTCTATTGTCTCTACATTTGTTTCTCAGTACTGAACTTTCCACTGTGTGACAATCAATACAAATCATATGTTAATCTAAAATACCTTCAAAGATGACTTTACGGTTTAGTTCTTGTCAAGGGTTGACCTACATTTTTTGAGAGGCTGAATTGTATACAAAACACCAGGCAACGGAACACAGATTTCACTTCCGGATCATCACCATGACCTTATTACTCAATGTGCACTGTCGCTGAAATACACAGAGACAACCACACCATAAGCTCACATTTTAAAGAATAAACAATTGCCTTTAAATCCTTACCAAGAATGCCAAAATCCAACTCTATTATCATCACCAAACTTAAACAGAAAAAAGTGATCTAAAAATAGACTGGGACTACATTCATGGGTACTGAACCAGATTTTATTAATTGTTTACTGATTCCTACTACGCAATCTGTTACACGACTTACTAATCGGAAAACTGGTTTCATAACCTATGTTATTGACTTGACAATTTAGGCTAGGTAAAAATGTGCAATCCTCACATATTGTTTCACAGGCATTATATTACCTTGAACAAGTATTAAGTCTTTTTAATTTGTTTGTTTTCTCCTAACAAAATCACACCGTCTTGCAGCTACACAGTCAGGTGTCACTGGTACATCCACCTATTGATATAACGATTTATTGTTTATTTGCTTTTCTTCGCCTATTTGGCTGTTAGGCAAAGAATATTTTGTTGTCCGAATGAGAGAAACAAATATGAAACAAAACCTCGGAGAGCATGTTCTGTTTAATATTGTATCTTTTCAATATCAAATTAAATGAATTGCATTTACATGTTTTAAAGAATGTTCAGGAATTAAAGAGCATTTGCAAATGCATGACTAAGACACTATGATATAGGTCTTCATCAAAATGTTTATTTCATAAACATACGGTATGCCGTAATATGAAACAGGCAAAGACTTTGATGAATGAGTATAATGTTACGCGCATGTTTTTCACTTGTGCTCAGAAAGAAAGAGTTAATGTGTTATTCATTTGTTCGATGAATATTAAACATGTATTGAAAACATGAAATTAGTAAAATGCATTTTCGTTGCTGTTTTCGCTTTGACTGTTCCGAAAGGCGAATTATCTGCTGAAATGCTGTATAGAATAATATTAAAAGAGACGGAAATAAAATACGGCAAAGTGGTCGTAAAATCGAAATTGGGCTGATCTCTGGCTTGAAACACATACACGCGTGCACGCTCAATTTCAAATCACGTTTTTAAGTTGGGTTAATGGAGTGCAGAAAATTAACCAAGATTCCAAATCGCCGTTCGGTTTTATGTGTTGTCTCAATTGCCCATTTTTGAGTTCTCTATTTTCTCTTTTACACTCGAGTTTTAAAATGTAGTAAAACATGAAATAAACAATTAAGTGCTAGAAGCAATACAATTTTACCTTCATAGAAAGAAGAAAATATGGCTATGTAAGTATTTCTTTCACTTGTGGATTTTAATTTTTTGTCTGGTTCAATTTAAGCGATTAAGAAGCTCGAGAAGTAATAATCGTAAAAGTGATAAAGTTTGACAGGAACTTCTTCCAGCACAAAAATACCCTTTGTTAAGGTAATAGAAGCTATGTGACTCTCTAAGATTTTAAGAAACGGTGACCGAACTGCACTTACGGCTAGACACGTGCAATTTCTCAACCCATCTAGACATTGGGAAAGCCTAAACAAGTATCAGCCAATCCTTTATTTAGCTACTTCTGAATGTTTAATAGCGACTATCATACAAAGCTCGTGCTTACACGAGTCACATTTACGATTTAAGTAAAACACGATATTTCTAACAAAAAATTCGACCCATGGTAACATAATCATATTAATAATAATAATAATGATAATAATAATAATAATAATAATAATAATAATAATAATAATAATAATAATAATAATAATAATAATAATAATAATAACTACATTTAATGATATAAAATTGAAATAAAAAGTTTTATACAGAATCCATCCTTTACACGGATATGATTTAACTACAGGGTCGTAACAAGAGGCTTTGATCCAAAGAAGATAATTTCTTTCATAAAGATATGCGATTATTTATATCGAACGTACCACAAAAAATGTCATTTTGTTTTACCTATGTCCTAAACTTTTATTTAACACCGATTATCTAATAAATGTATTTTCTGGACCAGGAAAATTCATGTTGGTAGATTTAAAAGTATTTAACAGTTAAAAAATATAAATGTTATATACGAATGTAATGCATATTGATCGAATCTCAACTTGAAAAAATGTATGCTCTCAGAAGCCTAACTAATAGCGGAATATATTTCTTAGAATTAAATCAGCATCTTCCCGAGTCATCTGATTTCCATTAGGAGGTGACTGTATTAGTCTTGCCCTTTCCAATCTAAACTGCTTCTTACTTGGCACGTTTTGTTTACCCATAACACCATAACACGCACGCTTTCTTTTATCTATAAGAATCTTTCACAAATATTTCGCTGTTTGCTGTTTTATTTAAGGAGTTGTGATAAAGAATATTTACCTATTTGTTTAGTGTCATCTGAGTTTATCATTATTTATTTTTAAATATTAAAAATTAAGAAATATTGAGGTCAAAAGAGTCAGTACTGACATTGGTGTCCTTTAACAACACCATTTGGGCAGCAGTCATCTCTCTCTCTCTCTCTCTCTCTCTCTCTCTCTCTCTCACACACACACACACACACACACACACACACACACACACACAACACACACACACAACACACACACACAAACACACAGACAATCATTAGCACGACAAATCACCTTGTATAGCACCGTGCACCGATACTATTTGCATGGAAATATTTACATATCAACGATTTCCCATAGGAATATGTAAATCTACTAAAGTCGACTGAGGTTAAACATTTCTAACATTTGCTTTTACAGTTTCAGAAAACGACCTGCATTTACTTGTGATTTCCCACTGCAAAATGAATCAATTGTACTTCGTTGTTTTCACATCTTTGGTTTGTATTTCGTCTCTAAAAAATCATTTAATCTGAAACCATCAACTGTTTTCCTGACATGGAGGAATTATGAAATTTTGGCATTAGCTGAACTCGTTACTACTATTTCAATCACAAAGAACTGATTTTTAATTGAATAAAGCAGCGTGTATTTCAGCTAAAGGTAATATCTTGTAGCTACTTCTAAAGTATTAATAAAAGTTAAATTATGTATTATGATTACAGTTTGTGATCATTCTTCCCCAGGGTTTTATTTTACATTTCCAATGAATGTCTGAACTAATGCTGCACAAACAATTGGCACAGATGATTTAATTAGTTTGTTCCGTCAATGTTAGATCAATGCACATTCTTTTTATCGCCACATTTTATTAGAGATAGGATATGCTTTATGTCATGTGAACGGATAAGATAAGCGATGAGATATGTTTACTAGGCACACATAGGGTTAACTTTCTTGTACTGGCAAGATCTGGAATTGAAAATTCCACTGGGAATTTTCTTTGTGAAAGATCTGTAAATATTTTTATTTTGAAGCTGACTCCGTGTTGTGACTGACGACGCGTTACTTCAGCCTGAATAGATCTAACCCTGTATCAATGAATGATTTACCCGATAATGTGGCTTTCAATTGGATGTCAATAGTCACAAAAATATGTCGTGCTGCGACAATCGCGCAAAACTTCGTAATTCCCTCAGAATTACTTTCTGGAGCATTATTCATCCCAAAACATAGAGTAGTCTCAAATACTCTATTTTGCCAGATTATTTAATGCCGTATGGAGAGACAGAGTTCGATTTCTTCCATAATGTTTCAAAGGTTAAAACATAGAGTGTGCGTCCATTTTTTAGAAACGATTGTGTTAATTCTATTGTTGACCTCAACGTTGACATTTGCGTGGTCACTGGAATCTACCTGCACTCTCATGAAAATGCCTTCAATATCTTTGGGGACCAAGGACAAGATTTTGATTAATCGTTCCTTTTTAAACCTAAGTTTGCCGCTTGTATCGCTTTGTGCTAGGCGATGTATACGTCAAAGACGTTGCCTATCTATCAATTACGTCAACGGGGATGATCTTTGTATTCTAAACTGGGCGAGTCATGTAACAGCTCCTGGAGATTTCATTGGTGGGCCAAGTGACGTTGTATACTACGCAATCACAGATTGGGATGAGGTAGTTACACTTTTGTTAATATCTTTGATCTGTAAAAAGTTGTTTGATAGCTGAAGAGTATTAGTATTTTACAATCGAAATACGACAGGAATCCTCGTATACGGACTTAATTTTTGAATTTAAATAAAAAATATTATAAGTTTTTTTTAAATGCTGTTTTTTTTTTCCCTGTCCTCAATGATTTCAAATATCTATAACCATTAAGAGATGATTTCACATTCAAATCGTTTTAATGATTATTAGAGGATATTAGGATAATATTAGCTATAAGAATGTGCGTGTGTGGGTATATATCTATATATATATATATATATATATATATATATATATATATATATATATATATATATATATATATATATATATATATATATATATATATATATATATATATATGGGTGTTCACCAGATATTAAGTGCTTGAGAGAGAGAGAGAGAGAGAGAGAGAGAGAGAGAGAGAGAGAGAGAGAGAGAGAGAGAGAGAGAGAGAGAGAGAGAGAGAGAGAGAGAGAACAGACAGTGCTATCCCTGGATTATGTATTAGAATCTTGATAATAGTGGGCATAATTAATAATTTAATGCAAACAATACTATCATTCAGGTTAGAGAAATTAAATTCGTACTCTTCGGAGTTTCAAACCCAGGTCTGAGAGTAAATGGCACCCATCGCCTTGCCTGCACGCACCAGCCCATATGCTGTCACGAGTAAACACGCATCACAAAAAAATGATGGCACTGAGTCGGTGTTATATGAGCTCGTGCATAGCAGACACGCTCGCATGAAGATATATATATATATATATATATATATATATATATATATATATATATATATATATATATATATATATATATATATATATATATATATATATATATATATATATATATATATATATATATATATATATATATATATATATATAGTCGTTCCAGATTCCTATGAAAGAAAGCAAGGTATATAGGTTTATTCTATTATAAGGAATTATAAATATATACCAGAACTTCTTACCAGCTGCAGCCTCAGCTATTACAAAAGCAGCTGCACTTAATACTATTGGAACTTCCGCGGGGGTGGCATTAAAGAACTAAAGAATTCCAAATAAACAACAGCCCGGAAACCCACATATACCAAAACTTCTTTCCAGCTGCAGCCTCAGCTATTACAAAAGCAGCTGCACTTAATACTATTGGAACTGCCGCTGGGGTGGCATTAAAGAAACATCCCAAGGTGCGAACTAAAGAATTCCAAATAAAGGACGGGGTCTAAGACGGCCAGGAAGCCCACATTCATGGTACGGTCGAGCCGCAAGTGGCTCAGGTATGAGTGTGGCCGGTACACTTCTCCAAACATAAAGCGTTTAGAGCTTCCCATGTCTAATTTTGATCTTGCTAAGAAATTAAACATAAAAAAATTCAGAGGTACTTTTATGCGTCATCAATTACCAAAACAAGCAAACTATGTTGAAACCGGTATCATTAATCTCGATGGAAGTTCTGGTCCAGATATTCATTGGGTTACATATGCGGTTTACCCACATGGAGTTGTTTATTTTGATTGTGTGGCTTAGAACCATCAAAATATTTTTTTAAAAATATATCAGCGGAATGCATAACACTCCGATCTGGTATTCAACATTAATAACACAGTCAATCCACTAATATACGGCCGTGAAGTACTCGCTGTGCTAGATCCACCGCCTCATCAAGTAGTGTACAAGTATACCACAAGGCAAAATCGTCGTCCAACATTTTTTTCAGGTCCTAAGGTAATATACAATGGTAGATATTTACGGAAGAAGTGGTAAAGGTAAGCCTCGACTTATCCAAATATGCAACACTTTACGAGGTCAACGATGAGCTCTCTGATCTTTTGCGTCTCGCAGATATGGACCAAAATGAAGTTGTTTTTCAGGATCAGCAGAACGTTTACAGACAAGCAATATCTCGTTGACAGATAGTATTCTGCGGGTTCCAGGTGTGACCGAAAAAAAACATAGTGGTGTTTGCTTAAACGATAAAATTATAAAATCGTAATAATTATCGCATTGATATTTTCATGATTCATAATTTAATAAAAATAGTATTTAATTGCATGCTGATTGACAGGTGTACTTATTAATTGGACTGAATCCCCTAATTATTAAATACGATTTTATGACAAATTATTCCTGACGCAGTTGGAGTTGCTGATTGACGGAATCATGGACGGTTAGATTCTTGTTAATTTCCTCAAGTTGCTGTCGAACTAGTTTAGCTGTACGAGATTCAATGGTTAGCGTAGAATCTCTCATTGCTATTGATATAATAATGGCTTAATTATGCCACCTAACCACGTCACTTCAACATGTGGGAGGATTATGACCAACGGTGAATTATTTTTATTGTAGTACAATTATGATAGAAGAAAGGGTATATGGAATATTTAGATCTGAATACGTGAGTTGACCTGTATTATTCGCCATTATTCCGATGATAGGTCTGTGAGAGTGTGGTGAACTTTCCTGAGATAAGAGTAAGGAGACAAGTATATACGTCCCTTCTAATTTTTGAGGAACCTTTCCGGGTGGGTGTTACAGAGTCGACATCCAAAGATCGGAGACAAGGGAAGAGACGTGGACAGCACGTGATGGGTGTTTATAATGACATCAGCATCTTGTGTGAGGGTGCAGTGCTTGAATGAACACGTGATAGTAAGTACCAGAAGTGACCGAGGAAGAGACCAGGAAGTGCCAGGAAAGCACGTTGTTAAGGGTACTAAAAGTACCAAAAGAAAAACAAAGAGGCAGAGAGTGATTGACAGATGAGTAACGGAGATAACATTGAAAGGAAACACTCTCAATTAAGACGAGTAATTTCATGTGATATAATAATTATTGGCAACTGTTAATAAGTCATTGATTGAATTTGTTCGTAAGAATGTGCGTGTGAGAAATTTGTCAACGAAATTATTGAATACATTTTGCTTCCTTTAATTACATTGTTACAGCTTGCACTTTGAATTATTTATACACATAGACCGTTGGTATAGCTGACTGGGGGCTCGGAGCTATTTAAATTTAAATTGTCCACATTTCTCCGGTATTAGAAATAATATCTCTGGAGGCATTCTACAATATGAATATATTTAATCTGCAGCGACAGGCAAGTGATGTGTGTGTGTGTGTTTGTGTGTGTGTGTGTGTGTGTGTGTGTGTGTGTGTGTGTGTGAGAGAGAGAGAGAGAGAGAGAGAGAGAAAGAGAGAGAGAGAGATATTTAAAGTAGCTTTAATAAATTTCAAGTCAGATCGCTACGATGTATATTGTGGGCAGTCATAGTGATATATATATATATATATATATATATATATATATAAATATATATATATATATATATATATATATATATATATATATATATATATATAGCACTGGGATGTCATGTCAGATACATATAGAATCATGTTTCGTCTATTCAAAGTATCCGGACACTAGTCTGAACAACCTCTTAATGCTGCGCGCCAAGCAAAGCAGCTACTAGCATCTTTTATAAATAATTTTTTTTTACATGATTCGGCTAAGGTTTGAACCCGTGACCTCGCGCATCCAAGGCAGATGCTCTAACCAATTATGTCACCGAAGCGGTCAACAGACAAGTGGACTAACATTAATTAAATACCTCAGATTTTATACAGAAAGCTAATCAATGTAAAGTTTGTTCAAACTCTATTGTTTTTGTTTTCATTTAATGCAATAAATTATTGATGCATTAACTTAAAACGATTTTTTAAGCATATATTTTCACGAAATTAAAGATTCAGTAGTTTTTTTTTAAAAGCACAATACTGATTTAGTTTGGATGTAAATACCAATGTTTTAATTATCTCTTGTCGGTACGTGATTTCGCTTAGTTCATATTTCCCACTCGTTTCAATATACACTCCGATAAGTGAATGTCCGTGTTTTTTGTGCTTTACTATCTTCATTTAAATTATCGTTCGTGTTTAAGTCAAACGTATATCATGTTAATTTAATAGATTCGAATGAAAATAGAAGCTCAACAAAGAAATAAGAAATGAAGCAAGTTAACAATTTACAAAGATGATTGTGAATAGCCAAAAAATGTACAGAACTACGTTTTGTAGCGGACACAGTGAGTAGAGATGTGAAGAGATCATTCATTCCGACAATACACAGTTGCCTGTAGTTGATTTTGACTCCGTTGGAATGCAAGTTTTTGTTATAATGTGAAATAACTATATATATATATATATATATATATATATATATATATATATATATATATATATATATATATATATATATATATATATATATATTGTATGCACGCTGTAACTTTGATATATTAGTCGTTGTTTAAATTTTCATCAAAAGGAAACACGAGCAAACCTCGTTTCTCTTTAATTAAAAAATGTAATTCTTGAATCCAGTTAGTGCTTAACACTCAGATTGGGACTTTGTTTGTACCACAGAAATGTATACCATAATATATTATCATAAATATATCTACTAAAATTAAATAGCACCTGTTCTGATCAAGAGAAAGTTATATATACCTTGATCCTTTATGTCATTGTAGTTTTAACATTTTTAATTGTATATGAGATATAAGTAGAAATTAATGGTATTTAATATGTGAATGTTAACATGGAATTAAATAATCTTTCCTATTACAGGCCTTAGCCGGAACTTGCAGGGGACACACCTGCCCAGAGGATAAAATATGTGTCCCAAACTACTTGAATTCGAAGTACCTTTGTTCGACTAAATCCATAGATGACGTAATCATGTCTGAGCCAGTATCCGATTCATGCAAAATAATGCTCAGCTGTAAAGACTGCATACCAAACATGGGTGGGTGGAAATACTACATTTTATTACATGGAGCTACAAAGTTTGTAACGCGAGTAGACAAGTTACACTGTAACATTTATATTTTATCCCATCTAATAAGCAAAATAGCAACTACGCAGGCTCTATTGTGTGTCTGCAAAAGAGGGCTACCATCCTGAAAGAAAAAATATTTTAGAGTAAAGATTGGGATCTAATTTAGCTAGATCTGTTTTCAGGCGAAAATGTTCATGTAACATCAAAATAAATATTAATTTTGATTAAATTCAGCCTACCAAGCATGGTTTAGATGGATTAGAAACGATAATCTAATAAGTAAGGGTTCAGTTAAAATAAGATACCACTGAACAAAGCATTTATTCTAACATATCTTACAAAGGAACAGAAGAAACACAATAACAAAAAGAATAAATGTAAAAGAAAATATAAGCAACTAGATGGAGTACACTAAATTCACTTCCCAGTCAAAAATCATGTTAGAAAAATAATTTGTCTGAAATTTCATATATAGGTAGTACTTATTTATAAAATAAAGAACAAGAGATACAGATTAGAGTATACACATGCTTAACTTGTTTTATGTGTAACATGAGTGACAATAAAATAAATATGATTTTACTCCTGACAGGAAGACAGGTTGATGGATGGAAAAAAGAAACTAAAGTTATATTTTTGAGGTTTACTATAGAAAAAGTGTGAATGAATAGGTCAGATGGATAAAATGTAAAATGCTATTGATCGATGTTGAGGATGTATGGTAAAACGAGCAAGACAAATATGTGTATAAAGTTCACTGAGAAATCTCGAACGCGATGTTTTAAGTTCTTTTCGGGAAAAGAAAGGGTGAATGACGGGGGATTAAAGAAGTATATGGATGAAAACTTTAGATAAATTGATTTGAAGACTTATGAATCGAAAATCATATTTATACCACTAGTCAAAAAAGTGGGCCATGATGGATGGATGGATGGATGGATGGATGGATGGATGGATGGATGGATGGATGGATGGATGGATGGATGGATGGATGGATGGATGGATTGAGAAATGGACATACATACAGAGAAAACATGATTAATATTGAAACTCAAGACTTATAAGAAATAGGAAGAAAGCCTTGTGGATAATTAGTTTTATATAAGTAGCTATAACGGGTTTGCAATTAAACTTCCAAATCGAAAGAATGGATGGATGGAATTATGCTTTTGAAATGAAAGTATGAATAATAGTTGCAGTTGTGCTTTTGAAACGAAAGTTTAAATGATGGATGGATCGATGGATGAAAAGACCAGTGGGAAAAAGTAATAAAATTAATAAAACTATTGACTTTTGAACAACACTAGGCATAATTACTCCATTCGTCTAATATATGTGCCAGATTTCTTGGAGAGATCACAAACGGTTTTAGAGTTTTACCCGAAGACCGAAGTGGGAATAAATGATGATGGTCAAACTGACAAAAAATATAACGTAGTTAAACAATGTCTGTACCAATGTTCACGTGTTGTCTTTGAAGGATCCCTTCCAGCTTCGCTAAAACATCTCAAGCCTGAGATAACAACTCAGCTCGAATGTTGCAATGAGATTACTATGAAAAAACAATTGTATTAAAACTTATTTTCTTGGAGTTTAATATTAAGATGTTGATTTAATACTTGACTCCATTAATATTGTACAGAGACTAAATTTTGAGACGAGTGCGTTCTCACATTCAGAAGTTTTATAAAAGGGAAAACCAGTTATTATATTAATAATAATAATAATAATAATAATAATAATAAAAATAATAACCTTATTGTAGTATCTTTTATGACTATGATTTCATCTTTTTGTTTACGTAGACAAGATTAAAATGTATAATCATAGGTCGTGTAACCGAACATAAAGAATCAGGATTTCGAACTCACAGACGGTTTTCTTTTAGGAAGGTATCTCTAAATAAAATATGAACGAAATATTAATTTAAAAAAAAAATTCTTTACATTGCAGCTGCTAAGGGACGATGGTTCCAGCCATTGGGCTGTTTCCGTAGTTCACCGAAACATCTTCCACATCTGATAGCGAACCTTCGAGCTAATATTGACTGGACTAATCTTACGACAACAATCATACGATGCGCTGAGCATGTATCAGAAACACCGTATATTTTATTTGGAATTGAGTTCTACGGAGAGTGTTACGCCGGGCATGTGAACGAAAGTAGGTCAGATAGCAAGGAGATCTCACTTAGCTCGTGTAATTTACTGTGTTCCCAGGGCGTTGGATCATGGAATGTCATGTTTGTCTATCAGTGGATATAAGCAACTGTTTTAACGTTTGTTTTATAAACTCTGCTCAGAATGTGTTATATGATGAAAACGGGGTAATGATAATCTTGTCTTGGAATAATGTGAAGCAAGCTATCAAATCAGCCGCCAAGTAAAATATAAAATCAGCTTGAAATTTTGAAGCTTTTAATTTCATGTTGAAATCATCGTTATTGCAGCCATAATGTATAACATTCTTATTTAGCAGATACTGTACTAATTAAGCTTGTCCAAATTAGATGTAACTTTTGCGTTACAGTGCTAGTAAATAGTTTATTCCTTTAGCCAATCTTTCCTTGTGTTTGCTGCTGAAAGTATCATCTGAGAAAGTCGCGCAATGTATCTACTTTCTATACGTTTCCCTTTCACGAGAAAAAAAATATTTTTTAAAGCACATCTAATTGAAACTTGGTGAATTTCTATGAATATCAAACACCTGTAGCAACCAAACATTATTAAAGTTCATATATATGCTGATGTCTGACCACGCTTTGTGATCTTTATGTTTGTACTTCGTACCTTAGACTTAAGACTTCTTAATTCGGGCTTACGCTTCAGACTTTTAAAGAATAGCTGGAGGTACCTAAGACACCATTCTGTGGACTTCTGAGTTACACGGAATCACTGAAGGCTTTTAACTCTCACGAATTTAGACAAAATTATTGATCACTATTAACTTTTGCAACGGTGACTAGGTACTAATCTGGGTGAAAAAAAAAGACGACGTCGGGTTTATCATAACAAATACGATTGTTGTCAACACGCGCAGGTTTTACTGTAATATTGCAATCCGCGATATTCTATCAGGTATATACTAGATCACACCTTTAGGTTGACTTCGTCCAAAAAGACCACGTAATGTAACATTGATCTTGCCTTATGTATTTTTCATGGCGTGTAAATAATGACCTTCCAAAGAAAGGTGGATGTATGAGGATCCAAATAAAAATAGTAATTGGCATTTAAATATGTGATCGAAATTCTGAAAATTGACACCCATTATTGAAATAGTCGGTACTGATCACCTGCATGACATGAATGGCTTGTACCGTAACTGACTCTGTCATAAGTTTGACATGTCGCCAAATCAATGAACAGAGTACATTAATCAATTATTAGTTTATGTGCTGATTGATACATGACCTGAAGAACATAAAAGAGTACATAAAGGGATATGTAGTGTCTATACATTCTGATGTGCTAAAACTCTAGAAACTTCGTTACATATATGCAGCAGGTACTGTTGAATACTGGAGACAATTGTCGTTTGATAACAGGAAAATATGTTTGAGGTAATTATTTTGACAAGGCAAGATTTGAGCGAAAAAAGAAGAAATAACAAGATTTTAATCAAAGAAATATGTCTTATATAATACTTACTTTTGTTTTAAAGCAGAACAAGTACTCGTAGTTTATTTTCAGTAATCAAGATGCATTCAAACGTTATTTGAAAAATTTGTCTCGTGCGAAGAATATTATGAGTCGGATTAACACTTCACGATAATGTATTAGCAAGAAACTACATAGAAGAAGTATAAATTATGAATAGTAGAAAATATATTTTGATTCTGTAAAGTCTGGTGTCTTTTGCTGACTACTCCTGTAATGAAGTCAAAATACATACCAAATACAAAACCAAAACTGTTAACATCATAAACATTATTTAAATTCGAAAGGTCATTGACAGGCCTTTTGAAATGTTAAACACAAAATGGATGCATGCCCAGATACGAATAGCTCTGATAGAATATTTTTAACATTATATATAAACAACAAGATCGTGCATAGACTAACTGAATAAGGTGAAGGCAAAAACACTTGTCTTAGCATATAATGCGGTGACAATAGAATCGATAATTTTATATTTCACAACCAGTCTCTGAAGAGATCAGTACCTACTACATTAAACACAAAGAATATAATGCTAGAATATAATTTATAAATACGTATACGATCTAAATGCGTGTGTATGTTTAATGTCTGATATAGTTATATATTTAAATTTCAGCTGTACGAGTCCGGCCGCCGAGTGGTTAAGACTTACAGAAAAACGTTCGATCGACAAGTCAAAATGACTTTATGTGTTAGAGTCCCAAAAACGCGATAGAGACATATTTTCAGCGTAGGCGATAAATGCTACTGTATTAGTGTTGGGTGGGGTTGGGCCTACGATGCATCGAAAACTGACTAGATATATTTAAATGGAAAATTTTAAACTTGGAAAAAGATACTAATCCAGGTGAAACTCGCCTGGCTGTCCCAAGCTTCAAAAATGGTATTTATCTTAAAGTACCCGGGGCTCACTTAGGTGTGTGTGTACATGTTTACAAAACAAAATTCAGCCTAAGAAGCCGTCCGAATCTCAAAGGTTGCGTTTAACACTTAACAATTCACCAGAGAGGTGTGTGCTTACGCACAATGGAAAACTGAAATATAATAATTACCTTAGACTTAAGAATTATCCAACACTATTTAACACGGTCGCAGGTACTTCCTTTTGCTATTACTTTAACAGTTTCTTTTTACAGATCTATGAGTCTGATTTCACAATGACTCTATCGGCCACCAGGTTTTAGTTGGTCCATCCCCTTTTTCACGAAATTTTTATTATGTTTCTTTAACATAGATTCAATAAACAATAGTACCGATCTACAACAGTTGCAACAATACAATATGAAAGTGAATCAGCGACCAACATCACAGATATAAACACGATTTTAGTAAACTGCTCTATTGCAACCGGAGCGTATTCAGCACGAAGTAGCCAAGGACAAACAATTTATTCTTTTAGTCCTGATATTCCACTTGGTTCGCTAATATAAGTATATCCTAGATATATAATAAACTTTCTTATTAGTGTCAAAAATCAAATCACGATTACAGTGACTGATCAATCCAGCAGGCAACTAAATCTCAATAACGAAATTATAGCATTATTTGCGCTTCAGGACAGTGAGCTAGCTGATCACAATCAATTTTATCAGACGGTTTTGTATAACAAATAAAACGACGAAATATTTATCGCAGAAAAATTGTAGGAGGTTTCTTCGGAAATATATTCTCTAAAATAATTTACAATGTACATAGGATTGAAAATATAGTAGCCCGTATTGTGTTAGACACCAAAAGCTTTTGCTGTAGGAGCCTCGTCTGCCGAATGTGCATCAGTAGGACAAAAGATGGCTGATAAAATCAAGGGCGGAATGCCTGGCATTTAGCCAAGTGCACATTTAACATATAATTTCTGAAACAGCTACATCAAAAATAGCTAAGGCGTTGATAAAAAAGACAAAAAGTTGCCATTTCCGTCAGGCGAAGAAATTATCAGAAAATTAATAACTAACCAGATATTGCCGCGTTTTAGTGGGTTGCTTCTACAACCTAAAACCGCACATATTTGCCATTTTATCTAACAATTACAAATTAAAAATGGTCTATCAAATATTATATTGACCTGGCCGAGGAAATAACAATAGATAATTCAACAACATAATTTGAGTTTGTTGAGTATCTAGATGAAAGAGCCTCACAAGCCTAACAACTTACGAGATGAGGATGTGTTACTGTTGCCGCACACAGCCGTACTTAAGGTACGATGGAAGAATGCAAACAGCTCCACCTGGTGGGACGGCATCTGCTATTATAGATGCTGACACACAAGTGATACTCGTAAATAACTTTTGGACTATATTCAAAAGTGACAGATATCAACTTGTCAATCAAACAGTACAAGATATTTCTATGCACTTGCCAGTAGCAAGTACTATTCTTAACCATATGTATTTTAGTGAAGATTACTCGAGATCTGTTGCAACAAATATGCATTGGATCAAGGACACTGGAAAATGAAATACTGTTTCAATTGAATTTGATCCACATAGAGATACTCTTGCAAGTGGCGCTGACGCTGCTGCTAATATAGTTGTAGTCAGAGGTTATCGTATCGCTAGCGCTGCTGATTTTGGTGTTGTTGCACCAGCTACAGATGCAGCTGTTGATGCTGTAAGAGTCTCGTTGACTTCCACGTGTAATATTCTTGGAAATACTCCACCAGGTGCTGCAAATGATGGAACTCCAATGTTAGGCAGTATTAAATGAATAGTTAAATATACCTGTCAGAAAATCTAGGTACAATGAAGGTTATGTTAAGCGACAAAAAATTTCAGATAGGTCATATAAAATAATAATGATGCTCCAGTTGAACACAATATTTGCTTTTTGTAGGGACTACAATAAAGTATTTTCTGGTATTAAACATACTCTTATTCTCGATTAAGCAGATTAAAACGACTGTCTGATAAAAACTGTTGGTACTGCTGATTTTCTGTTCTCATTTTCACGACTAGCGCTGTGGGTACCAGGAGTCGTTCGATCTATCGATAAAACAACCCAACATGAAGCAATGTTGACCAAGTTTACCAACAAAATATGCTTTGAACTAAATAAGATTTGTCAGATAACCGTACCAAAATTCAATTGATAACACATGGCGAAAAACAATGGCACCAAGCGAACAATTACCAACACACGTATTTATTGTGTTTCCGCGACGAGAAAGACAAAACAGAAAACAATTACGTATTTGACTGTCCAGTTATCAGACGAATATTTGTTAAAATACATTCTAAGAAGTATCCTGAACGAGCAATCAAATGTAATTTTGCAGCTAATGCTTTAGCTGATAATATTGTATCTCGTGCTTATATGAATCATACGTAAGCAATGCAAAAGTATCAGGATGCTGATAGCGTATCTCAATCTCAAATTTCAGTCAAAGAGTTTAGAAAACTTTATCCGATATTTCACTTTGACATCAGTAAGAATAGCGAACAAGCAATTGAATCAAATTGTGATATTAAGGCTATACGGACACTGGGAGAGATTCCAGGAGTTTTTAATTATGTACATATCCGCTAATTGTATCTGATAAATTCATTACAATCGATTCTACAAAAGGCAGAATGACTGTCCTAGTGCACAATTTTATCAAACAAAAAGAAAAGAAAATACGATGAAATATATTATACACGAAATAACTTATCGCATCGAAAATTTTATTTAGAAAATAGCACAAGCTATAACTAAACTACAGCTGGCATTGAAATTAGACTTTGGAACACAAGGTGTTCTATTAGCAAAATTATTGATAACACAAAAATAAATCAGTAAAATACAACTGAAGAAAACTTTTATTGTAAATTTATCAGCAGAACAAGTTACTTCAATGGCTCGAAGTAAAGAAATAAGTCGTGCCTTTTGAGACCTGCGCTTGCAACTATTGTACAAACGGTACTACCAAACTTATTGCCAGCACTAGGAACATTAGGAATAGCTGCTTCTTCAGAAGCCAAATATAGAGCTACCTAAAAGGCTGTTTCCGGTGACGGTATCAAACAGTTGGTAATCAGGTTAATAAAACCGCAATGCGTCATGACATGATAATGAAAGCGATAAACATGGTTGGGATAGCATTGTGCTTCACGAGCAAAGAGATATGCAACCGAAAGGCGGCCTCCTGTTTCACAGGCTATGACAGTGATATCGATCGTAAGCTAGTTCAAGGTATTATTGGAACAAAATATAAACTCGGGCTCGACAAAGCACAACCGCCTGAGGCCCCGATCAGAAATGGTGAAGTGAAAGCACTCTCGCACATGAACTTCACGAACCCCCAAAATAGGTATCCTCGGCGAAAGGTTGTCGTAAATGCAGTTGATGACAGTTGGGCGATAGATCTTGCCGATAGGTCGAATGTTACTAAGTACAACGACAATAAAAGATACATAATACATGATGAACGTAGTTGATATTTTTAGCAAATACGCATTTCGTGTGCCTTTCACAGATAAAACAGAAAAACTGTAACTAATGCGTTAAGAGATGTTATAATCAACATGAAAAGAAAACCAAAAAAAGTTGGACTGATCAAGGAACCGAGTCTTTTGATAAGCGATTAGAGCAGTTTCTGGAACAAACTAACGTCGTCAAGTATATCACAGAAAATGTTTCAACGTGGAGAGATTTAATCGCATGTTGAATGAAAAGATATATAAATAACCCACAGCTAACACCCCTAACAGATATGTTGATGATCTGCCAAAGATTTATCGGATTACAATAATACTAAACATAAAACAATTGGGGTGTCGCCAAACGAAGCAGTTAATATCCAATATTGGTAAATAAGAACACGCACCAAAGACTCAAGTTTAAATTCGGTAATCTTCTTATAATTTCGTTAGTAAAAAAAAAACATTTGAGAAAGGGTTTACTAAATTGGTCTGATGTAGTATTTGTTGTGAATAAAATTTTAACAAAAATAGCCATAACTTACAAAAGTAAACGATTTATCAAGAGATGGAATTTCTGGAAGTTTTTACGAACAGAAGCTTCAGCAGAGAGAACAGGATATATTCGTCATCGAGCGAGTTAAGCGAAGTTTGATTAAATGCAGAGGTTATAGTGTCCGTTTGAATATTTGGATACCAACTAGTGAAATCACAAAACTTTGATCCAGTCACAATAAATCTTTCCGTATTTCAAAAGGACAAACTACATTTCACTGGCCTGCATAATGATATCAAATGTTGTCTTCGCGTTGATGTTAGTGCAGAGTGCTCGCAGCTCGCACTCTTCTTTCGTGTTAAAAATCTTAACAAACAAATCAAATTTTATATTTTTTGATAACCACAAATTTCTAGTTTTCTACGATTTATAAGCGAATTTAATATCTCATAAAACATCTGATGCTCAGTGATAACAAAATTAAACTTTTTAATGTTTTAAGCAAGATGATATTTTTCATTGTTCCTTGATTTTGTTGCGACATAAACGTGTTCGTCTTGAGGTACTTCGAAAGTAAACTTTGAACTATCAAGAGTTTTATGACTGCTAATATTTTATTATTCTTAGAATCTTGATGCAATTCGTATTGATGGAGTATCACGATCAATATCAGTTGTTTGGGACACCTCGTAAACAAAAACGTTTACCTAATTACTGTAATAAAATATCAGATGAAATAAGAAGCATCTTTAGAGCTAAAATCTTAAATATAAACCTTCTAAACGATGCTGTCAAGCTATGTTTGAGCAGTGGAAAGACAGAACAAAAATATGTGAATTTACGTTGATATCATCCTTACTCAAAGTTTGATGTGTTACTGACAGATTCTGAGGTATCAAAACTTAAGGATTAGAAAAAAAAATATTTGTTTAATATAACATGGATACTGTTAGGAAGTGGGTTCACTGTTGTTTGACAAGGGAAGATATCAGAAACATTCTGAAAATTGATCTGTAAATAACCTACTAGCAGTGGAGTAGAAACCCCTCTAATTTTGTGTTGATTATAAAATATGTATAGATTTGTTACTCAATCTAGTGAGTTGAATCTAAAACAACTAGAAGAAGCTATAAGCTATAAGAATATGTTTCGTGGAGAAACGCTGTTAACGCTACGGCTCACTTCGAAGTAGAACAATAAAAGTAATTTGATTTTGTTAATCAACCTCGAACTTGATTATATGTTGAAATACGGCAGGATATCTGTCGAATATGATAGAAGAACACTCAACAGGTATGCAAATTTTTGTTTGTCAAATAGCGACGTGGCAAATATTTTAAATAGATGGTGATTTACATCGAAAGACGATTCTATCTCCGCTTGTGTTTGAAAAAGCTGATTTATAAATACCATCAGCGACACATTTGATTGATGCTGAATGAGTGTTAAAATAATTTGCCACGGCATAGATTGAAGGAAATTTTGATTCTTTGCCGGTGGTATAATTTTTTGATATAATAGATCTGGCAGGATTATTTTTTTAAATCAATACCATCCATTCGCCCACGTCGTGTAGTTTCTTTAGAAGCTATAAATTCATAATTCTCAGGTCTATTTTCGGCTTTGATACTGTTAAAGTGATCAATAACTGAGCCACTTGCAATGAGTCCATGTAAAACCTCATAAACAAAACTATGTAAGTAATAGTTAACATAACCTATATCAGTACCTCGTATTACCATCTTAAGGTAACCCATATTATCAATCAATATGGCGAATAATATTTTTGTTCTAGTATTTATGACACTACCTCTGCTATTGGCTTCGTAAAATTATAAACTGGATGATGAGACTTATATTGATTTTGCAATGACAAATTAGCGTTACTACTGTCAGTGACTCAATTTTTTCACATGGTATACTTGCATGCCAATTGGAGTGTCGTCATGAAATAAATTCCAGATAAAGTCATATAAAAAACATTTCACTATAGTCAATATCATCTTCCGCTTTTACTTCTATCTTAAAACCCGACAGAGCTCTAACTCCGAGTTTTTTGTTCTAATATATAATACAAATCCGAGTTCACTGCCGGCGAACAAGTTATATCTTGGATGACACTAAAATACTTCCTGGCACCTTGCAAGATCGCTCAAGATAATAGCATATTGATATATATTTTCCATCTGATAATATTGTGGTTTCCAAATCTCTAATTGACATTTCGTATCGTACTATTAGATCAATATAAAACACTGTTATATTATGTTTAAAGTTGTTGATATCGCAAAGAGAAGTTTGTTCTCAACAAAAAGCTGTTAATCTAAAAAGAAATGCAAGTGCATTTGCCGGATTCGATAATAGCTGTAAATTTGATAATCAACTTTTACTAGTAAATTTATCTGACAAAAACTTATATCATTTATTTCTGCCACAATTAAATGTGATCCTGTCACGCACAAGGGTTTCAAAATAATAATACAATTTAATGTTCAGTTTGCTAAGCTAAACATAAAGTCGGAGATTCAAGAATCTCGACAGCAGCAATGCGCGGGATTTGTTGAACCTTATATCATGTCAAGGTACCGTCGAATTTTAACTGGGACAGATTTGATATCACTGCCAGATAATATATTTCAGGAAATATGGAAAAACAATTCGATGAGTACGCAGCATCAGGATGCTGTTGGAGATTTGATAAAATAACAGAAATATCATTTCACACTATGAAATATAATTCATTACGAAGTAGTTTATCTGTTGAGCTGCCAACTAAAATAAAAAAACTCAAAATGTGTGAATTTCAAGAACAGTGAAGACTTTTTCAGTGATTTATATTATAAGCGTTATTTTCAGCAGGAGATCTTCCTTATCGAGTTTAGAATTATATTATTCATGTCACAATCTAAACTTTTAGCGAGATTGGCTTTCCTGCTGCTAAGAAACAAATTCCAAAATTTGAAAAACCATAACAATCTCGGTTAACAGGAGGTATTAACATATTTGACTTCGAAGAGGAATCACAAAAGATATATCTCAGATACATCAGCAATCGAGCACCACAAACAGTAATTTTATTGTTTTATAAAAATTATTACGTGAGGATGAAAACGTGAACGGGTTAGTCGGAGGTCAGCACAACAAGCATAAAGAAAATATATATTTCTTTGTTAGATGTTTGCAAGTATCAGCTAGTTCTCGATTTACATCTCGAGCATTTCTCTTACGTACATAGTATATCTATGCCTGGTGGCGATTAAAAAATATCACAATTTAGAAATTACGGACACGAGATGAAAGTATCTTTTGTTATTTGCGCATATTTTGAGTCTATTTTACTTTCAATGCTAGGAAAAATATATGCATGTGACACTAGGTAAGATAGTCTGCATTTTATGGCAGCATCATTAGATGAGGTTGTAAGGATGCGGTAAGCTTGATAACTTGTTAGCAAGAAAAATAATTTTTCCGTATGAGTACCTTGGGATAAATTTAATGAAACAAGTACACCTGCGAAGGATAAGTTTTATTCTCGGTTAAATCTTGAGAGTAGTAGTGATGATGATTATTCATATGCTAAATCGATATGGGAATCGCTCGGTTGTACAACCTTCGGTGATTATCATGACTTGAACGTTATCAAAGAAGTTTTGCTGCTTGTAGGCATATTTAAAAATTTCAGAGATGTCACTGCTGACAACTACGGACTCGATCCAGCTTAGTACTATTCTGTACCGGGACAAAGCTGGGATGTATTACTGAAAAATAGAAGCAAAAAAAATTGGAGTTGTTACCAGATCCGTTCAAATTCATTTTCGCTAGCCTAGGATTCGTTGACCCTACCAACACTTTGGAACATCCAGCAGATATGTCTGAGCTTCGGGTCTCCGAATTTGGTTTGATGCGGCGGTCAAGCCACCGCAACCAATCAAAATTCAGTTGTTCAAATTTGAAAACTGTTCCTACGACGTCAAGTCAAGAGGAGCACACAACTTATATGGACTGATAAATAAACAATTTTCCAGTGTCGGTCCGTCTTTGCACAAATACCTTTTACTCAAATACACCTATAATAGCTTCCCTCTGGTACATAGTCATTCTTTCGTTGTTAAGCTTACAAAGTTTCCTGTTGGGTCAATATAGATGTTCGATCTGACAAGGTGTAGATAGGGAACCTTGATTAGCGAAGATGGTACATATTATGTTTCATCGAGCAGGGAATCAGAGTCGGTATTAGCGTTATGAAAAAGAATATGTTAAGGCCAATAATAAGTATTTACACGACTTTGATAACATAGCTACATCAAGTTTTATAACATATCTAGATAGTAACAACCTGTATGGACATGCAGGGTCCTAGTCTATTCCAGTTGGTGGTTTCAGATGGATCAGTGAACAATAGTATTTTTGATGAAAATGATTAAACTATACAGGAAGATAGTTTTTTTTTTATTGAAGTTGATCTTGACTATTCTGTTGAGATGCACAATGAACATATAATGACTATCCGTTTTGTCCAGAGTTAATGTTAATAGATAACAGTTTATTATCGAATGAACAACAGCGCAAATATATCGCAAACTACTCTGTTGTTCATAAACTAGTTTCTAATCTGCTTGACAAACGGAGATAAGTTTTGAATTACACAAATCTGAAACAGGCACTTGATTATGGTCAGGTAATATAAAAAGTTCATCGAGTTATAAAATTTAATCAATCACGTTTTTGCAGGATCTTTTTCTTTACTTGATGTTAATTATGTGGGCAGATTGTATGATGTGACTATTCTTTTACTTCGGTCTATATGTAAACATAACTGGGAGAGGGGTAAAACATTTTTTTATTTTGAAATATGTCAAAATTATTGAACTTATTTTTAAAGCAATAGAAAATAACCGTCCATGCTATATGCACCAGCCTTCTGCATCGATCCAGTTTGCTCTACGTCATTGACCCATGCGCAATAGCCAGATCTCATTCTTTTTAAAGGATATTTGGTTAATAAGGTTCATCAGAGAGGGGTGAGAGAAAGGCATCCTGTAACCACAGGTAAAAATTACATAATTAAAATTAGGTGTACCCCCCCCAATTGTAGTTTGATAAAGACCAAAAGTAAAATGAGATGGTTGTGCGCCATCTTCCAAAACAGCCTTCATAAAATCCTTTTAAGATGAGTGATTGTATTAGGCTATAGGTGTAGCTTCATGGCCTTTTGGTATAACAACGGTCTCTGAAACTGGAAGTACTTATATAAGATCTGTCAGGGGAAAATCTTAGCCAATGGATTGAAAAAATTAAGAATATCTGAAGGGCAGCAATTTAACAGTGATTGTAGAAATGGAACAAGGGCTCTCATATGCAGGAAAAAAGAAAATCTATTTCAGCAAGAGATGGGTATATAGGAATAATATGTTTTCAAGAGTAACAATCATCAAAAGATTCTCCACTTTGCATCACATGCCTTGGATTGAGAATGTTTAAGGTCTGGATGGTACAGAAGACACCTTGCTCGAAAACACTGCCTGGAAAATAGACCACCTGAGATGAACTAAGTGTGTAGGTGGAGAATCTGAGGGTTGGCGTGGAACAGGGCACCTTTGTTTTGCAAAAATAATTTCTTTCCCTTAGGTAATGCCCTGAGATTTGTGAACCAAGACCTAGGAGGCCACAGAGGTGATATCATGATAATTCAACCTGTGGATGTCCTGTGAAAAGCACACTTTGTATTAACCTGAAATCTGGTAATGCTATTTCGTACAATCGATCGCACCTCAGAATGAACAAATACAGTCTCAAAGCTTTTTGTTTTGATCTCAAACTGCAGATATATAACCTAAACTTTCGCTATAAAATGGCACTAAAAGTTTCTCCTATGCAACATAACTGATAATGAGACCATTATGCTAGGATAACCTTTGCCTGTTCGAGACAAACTGTGCACGAGGATATCTTTATCCTGGATTGTAACGAACTTGGAATGTAAACCCTTCTTACTGTGCACAGCATAGAATGTTTTAGACTTGCTCGGAGAATGAAAGACATGAGTATCACCTTGTCGTCTGAAGCATACAACCATTGACGTGTTGCGTATAGAGACCTTATGAAATGTCCTTTGACATTATAGTGTGCTCTTTCAAGGTGAAGAATGCAGTCTAAATTATTTATGTGTAGGAGGCTGTCATACTGGGATCAATGGTCCTGGAGAACTACTCGTTCTGACCCTAAATGAGCCCCTCTCCTCTTTGAATCTGACATGTCTGTGTACAGATATGAGCTGGTTCGGAGAATGAGGAAAAAGTCCTGTCAGAATCTTGTCCTGATTGTACCACCACTTGAGGTGGTACTGAAAAGCTGACTCGAAAAGAAATTCGATCTGACGGAGAAACCTTGTGTGGTTGCCAGACCGCCATTGTGAGAAATTGAAGGGGACATAAATGGAGTTTGCCTACGACTACGATGCCCGCCGCGAAATTTAAGATTTTCAAAAGCCAGACATAAAGGCTAACTTACATAGATATCTTGGAATTTATGTTCTTTAACTTTTCTAGGGTTGTGTGTACCTATTCTGGAGAATCACAAACCCGACCCAAAACAGTAACAAAATTCATTCCTCTGTACACGAAATCCTGAAAATAAATGCGATGATATTTGTCAGACTAGGTCGATGCACGAGTACCTAAGAACTTCTGGAACTGGAGGATGGTGCATCTAGTACTGAGGTCTTTCCGAGGTGGAAAGAGTAAGTTCAACAATAGTGAAATGTATTACTGATATTAAATTGATATTTTATCTTGTTAAATTTGCTGCCAATGATTACTGATGTTAAGTTTGGTTTGATTTGGTTTGGTTGTTTTAAAGTCAATTATTCAGCACTTGATTGGATGTATGTGGCAGCCACTAATTGGTTTTAAAAAAATCAACAATTAAAAAAAATCGGAAACTCCGGAAGAACTTTCGACCTACTGGAAGCTACTGGCAAACTTTCTCAAGTATCCACCTTGGTTGAGCCGAGACATGAACCAACGTGGACAAAGGTGACATAAATGGTCTAAAGATTAGCGCTTCCTGTGGACCTAATTAATGTTAGCATGTGCTAGAAAACGGAAAGAATCATAATATAATTTTAAAAACATGAAACTCGTCACATTGTATATAGTAATTTTTTCAGAATTCATGCAAGAATTTTCAGTTTTCTTAAAATTCAGTCTCTATCATGCAGAAACCAAAAGAGGAAGTTAAGAGATTAATTGATTGGTACCTGTCTCATTATTATCTTCCCTTGCCTAATTATTGTATTTTAGTCTACGATACAGTATATATATATATATATATATATATATATATATATATATATATATATATATATATATATATAAAACAGGATCCCCCATGTTTGTTCCATGCTTTTCCATTTCTTCTGTTTCATCTTCTATTCTGCTATTTTATTTTGTTTGTTTGATGTTATCGTTTATTTGTCCGACTAAATTTGTAATAGCTAAAGTAGCAGCAACAGTAAATTATGAGATTGTTGATGATTGCTCATCATTTTCTGTGCACATACGCGTTTTCAAGGGTAAGATCCATTGTAGCAGGAAGTGATTCAGTGTAAATCTTAAAAGCTGAAAGCGGTTTGCTTGGCAACGCAAGTCCTCTTACTACTTGTGTCACCTCCTACCCTGTCCATGCAATGAACTTAAAAAAATATTTAATCAAGATATTTGTTTGCCGAATTGTTAAAGCTAGAAGAATACGGATATGAAGAAGCAATGATTATTAATTTTAAGGAAAGGTATGATTGCTGTCTCAACTAGAGGTGGGGCTAATGAACATGCAAAACCAATACCACCTCAAACATCATCAAAACAAATTTTCTTTATCTTGACCATGCCACCTTTAAACCAGAGTATGTGTTGGTCTGCATGGAAGAAAGGTTTGGTTCTTGGTTGGGTTAATGTTTTACAGAGGTTGTGTTGGTCTGCATGGAAGGTTTGCTTCTTGGTTGGTTTGATGTTTTACAGAGGTTGTGTTGGTCTGCATAGGAGAAAGGTTTGGTTCCTCGTTGGGTTAATGTTTTACAGAGGTTGTGTTGGTCTGCATGGAAGGTTTGCTTCTTGGTTGGTTTGATGTTTTGCAGAGGTTGTGTTGGTCTGCATGGAAGAAAGGTTTGATTCATGGCTGGTTTGATGTTTTACAGAGGTTGTGTTGATCTGCATGGAAGAAAGGTTTGGTTCTTGGTTGGGTTGATGTTTTACTGAGGTTGTGTTGGTCTGCATGGAAGAAAGGTTTGGTTCATGGTTGGGTTGATGTTTTGCAGAGGTTGTGTTGGTCTGTATGGAAGAAAGGTTTGGTTCCTCGTTGGGTTGATGTTTTACAGAGGTTGTGTTGGTCTGCATGGAAGAAAGGTTTGGTTTTTGGTTGTTTTGATGTTTTACAGAGGTTGTGTTGGTCTGCATGGAAGAAAGGTTTGGTTCATGGTTGGGTTGATGTTTTATGGACGTTGTGTTGGTCTGCATGGAAGAAAGGTTTGGTTCTTGGTTGGGTTGATGTTTAACAGAGGTTGTGTTGGTTTGAATGGAAAAAAGGTTTGGTTCTTGGTTGGGTTGATGTTTTACAGAGGTTGTGTTGGTCTGCATGGAAGAAAAGTTTGGTTCTTAGTTAGGTTGATGTTTTACAGAGGTTGTGTTGGTCTGCATGGAAGAAAGGTTTGCTTCATGGTTGGTTTGATGTTTTACAGAGATTGTGTTGGTCTGCATGGAAGAAAGGTTTGGTTCTTGGTTGGTTTGATGTTTTACAACACAGCAACACAAGTTATACAGTGCTGAGGCACCTGAAATGAAGGGCAATGCTAAAGGACACATCACAGTCGCTGACCAAGACTTATCTAATGGCTGGATTCTAACCAGCACATTTTTCGTTGCAAGTCCAGGACTCTAACCACTGAGTCATCAGGGCTGCAGAGGTCTTCCCAAATTTATAGCTCAAACATGATAACTATTCTTCCTGGGTTTTGAACTTATTCCAATCCTAGAAAATCTGAATCAACAAATCTGCCAAGGTTTTCAAATAAGTTAGATTGAGTTTCAGGTTATTGGAATGGTACTGGTATTTGGACATGAAAGGTCAGTGTTTTTTGCTTCTCCATACAAAGTGTGAAAGCTATCCCTCACATGTCTTAAGAACACAGAAAAAAAAACTTCAACCAAAACTTTAACAAATGTTGACAACAATGCTGCCTTTAGTCTGTCTTATGCTAAAACAGGCATAACAATTATGGTTTAGATGATTTAAATATAATTATTAGCTCTGAAGTGTTAATACATTACAAAACTTCAAGAAATGTCTGTAGATGTGCTTTGACAGCAACACTTGCTTAGTAAAATGACGATCATAAGACCATTAAAATGGACAATGGATACACAATTTCTTTCCTTTTATATACCTGAATAGGGGCAGTCAATTAGGTATAGATGGATGTCATTTATCTATCCTACTATTATTTAAATCAAAATACAGATTCATTGCAACTGAGATGCAAATTCTCACTAAACGATGAATAACCTGACGGACATTCATTTATTCTAGGGAAAGCTGGAAATAAACCCTTACAAAGCGTATGTATTAATATCTTAACTAAAAGAGAAGAAACACAGGTGGATAGGATGGATAAGAAAAGCACTTTACAAGATACCGCATTCATTTTTATTGTGATTCCTGTGATTCAGACAGACACACAAACAATCATTACAAAAACTAGATGAACTTGTACAATATCTCCCAGGTGACATACATACTGTATACCCTAACTTATAAGACTAGCCTAAATGTATTCAAATTTCAAAATTAACTCAATGCCTACTATTTTTATTGGTCATCCTTCTTTATGAAATGTATAAAGAAACAAAACTATGTAATTAAAATTCACTTATCTGCATATATATTACTTGAAAGAATCACATATCAGTCATACCTGCATGCAAGTTGGATACAACATAGACCTTAATCTGCCATCACATAATGTGCCAGTAGATTAAAGATAATATTGTTTTTTAACTGATTACTCTTAACAAACTGCATTGACTCAGATCTGCCAGTCCATTATATGACAGTAGATCTTAGTCTATGTAGTTTGCAGTTGAGCCTGAGTTTTAAGCCAGTATATTTGGTATTTATTGTATTAATGTAATACAAAATATTAAAAATACTAGGAAGATGTAATATGCAATATGTTACAACCTTTTCTGTTTACAGTCATACTTTTGAAAGGTTGATCCTAAAGATAACCTTATTTTTCACCAAAAATTAAGTCATAAAGTTAAGTGTGCATTTAACACATTTGTTTGGTCAATTTATGTCTGGCTTTAAAATGAGCCAGTCGGACTGGGATTTCATCAACAAATCTTTAGCATGGGCTTCAACTTAAATCAAGAATGCAAAAATTTGACTTGTTTGAAGTCTATTATGACTGAAAACTGACCAATCAAATATATAAAGTCAAAAGTTAATTTTGAGACCTTATTCATGAAATTAAAGCCTAATGGTTAGATTCTAGATAAAGTTAATACAGAGTATTGTTTTGCTGATGGAATTCAGGTCTAGATTCAGTTACTTCCCTTTACAGACTGTATTAAAAGCAGGGTATATACAGTATATCACTAGGTAAATCAAGGTTCTGGTTACTGATATACATTAGTGAATCATTATTAATCACATGTATATATAATAATTACTCTATGTAAAGCCAATTGTAAATGGCATGAGAACAAAATAAAACAAAAAAAGGACGGTATCAGCATAGGCAGGAATGGAACCCTGAGGCTATGAAATTGTAACTTAATAGTGGGGGATGCAGTGTGATACAAAATGCAAAAATTTATAAGCCTTACTAATGCATGTGCACAAGAAAAAAACACAAGAAAACATAAAATTAAGAGTATACCATGACACTAACAATATGCATGTATATCTAGAATTAACACAAACCTTTTTCAGTTATGCCAGCAGAGCCACCAGTGGCAAGCAGTTAGATGTGTCAAAACTTCTCCAGGAAAAAATGACATTACTGTGAGGAGACAATAAATACAAAACTAACCAGAAAGATGGACGGACATTTTGGACAATTCTTAAACAACACATCCCTTGGCAGATAATGTCAAAGGTATAAACAGCTGGGTTTTCAGGAAGTTTTACTTCAGGTAATGTAATGTTGACCTGCATTAGTGTGATTTTATATTTCAAAGTAAATAAACTGATAACTCTTCAACATCAATATCAGCACATACAGAAACAACTGAACCCATTCTGACAACAGCCAATTTATACCATAAAATATGTCATACACTTTAGGCAAGGATCAGCAGGCAGCTAATAAAATGCTCACATCTGAAGAAATAACATTTTATTCAATTCTCAATATTCTGACTGCTTTTACAGGAACAGTCAAGTTATCACTTGATTCAGAATAAACTTAGCTTTTCACCTTTTTTCATTCCATGACAGACTAGAGTTTAACAACTTCATTATACAAAGTTTTAGTAAAGAAGCTTGATAAGGTGTTTAGTAAAATACATTTTTTTACAAGTTCTCCATTCAATATGAAACCTTTATCATTACAAAGTATATAATAACCATGAAACTTTCTAAAAGAGCCATATGGTTGCTGCAAAAGTAATACTGACTTTACAGTAAATAGTCAATATATTTAACTATTTCTAGTCAAAGTGCATCAAAATGAATATACACTGAGAACATATCATGATAGCACACATCTATATAATGATGTGTTCATAGAAAATAAAATCAACTTCCTTGGTGAGCTGCACCTAAAAATAACTTCTAGGTGTAAAAATCAAACAGCTCAAAATAACATCATGTCAGTATTATATATAGTGATAAGTGAAAATAAACAAAACAGTTCACACTGATGACTACTCTCTGATTTTGAGCTTCCTGTCAAGTATCTGAATTCAGTAAGCAGAATGCTGTGTTCTAAATCCACAGGTCACATGTTTTGATACCAACCCAGGCCAGACTGAGAATTTTGACTGCCTCTACATGACATCAGAAAAGACACATATCTCTTATTTCTTTGTTATGAAATACCCAATAATGTTAAAAGTGTCATTAAAGATCCAACGAATCAAAACTCATCCCATTATACTATCAATAGTTTTCCCTGTGGTCTTCAATGATTTATAACTCTATTTACATGCCACTAAGAAAAAGCATAACATTCCAAAAATTTACATGAAAAGGATTAAATTATATTAGATATTTTGCATTTTTAAAGCATTCCTTATCTTAGTCCAGGTGACTTGGATGTTTGTTGATAGTGCAAAGAGTTAACTGTTCCATAACATTCTGCCAGCTTTCTTAATTGATTATTCAGCATATTGGATCATTCAATTGTATTCACCTCTTTTCAAAAACAGAATTATCCAATCCAGCATCCCAACATGCATGAGGATTAAGCCAGTCATAATTACTAAGAGGTATTTTGGGGTTTAAAATTCATGGCACTTGAAAGCCAATTATGTGAAGTGTACAGGGGTAACAATGTGATTACATGGAGATGCACATTGTTTTTTAAAAATTCAAACTAACTGTGATAATTGTTTGTTTGGGTGCAAATTTTACCAATATTAGAATTTTATTTAGCCATATGTAAATAGAGTTACAATCCACTGGGGATATCACATCAAACTAAGATGAAAAATCTAACCTGACTGCAGACTTGTTATGTAATAACAATATAGTCACCTAACAATCTTTCTGCTTGCACAAAAACGTTGCAAAAGAAAAATTTACTCTTTTAACAGACTTACTGTATGTACTTGCTTAAAACATATTTACAACTGCAAACAACACAGACCCTCATCTTCCGTTGAATAATGTACTGTCATATCAGGGTCTATGCTGTTTGTTCTACTGATTACTCCTAACACACTGTATAAACCCAGATTTACCAGCACATTATACAAAAGCAGATCTGGGTCTAAGCAGTTTGCAGATGCTGAATTGGACTTATAAGCAAATACATATCATACAATTAAGAGGTTTCTTATTTTAATTACAGAATATGATGCAAAAAAAATATATATAAAGTGGAGCAAATCTGAACATATAGTGAGACTGGAAGTGTACACTCAGAGGAAAGATGAAGAAGGCCACAAAACTTACAGAGCAAAGCTATTTTAAATCCAGCAGGAAAAATTTATACGCACTGGGAATCCAACTTAAAATCTTAAACCATGTCATCTAGATGGCACTGCTCTTGATTTATCCATCTGAATAAAGTAGTTTTTAAATTCATGCATATGGTACATCATGACAATGATTTCTTGCAATATATTTAAAGGTCAAATAATAATAATTAATCAGTTCTGCTACAAAAAAAACCAAAGAAAAAACATTTGTGTGCAATTTACTTCATAAAATCGAAAAATCAAATTGGATACCTTTACGAACAAGATTCATCTAGTGAAGACATTTCACTGGTTGTCCTGTTTATGGTCAGCCACTCTTAATTTATAATTACTTATACTACACTTTCTTTCCATGGTAACATAACAAATACTGAATACAGAATATTCAGGATTCAAAAGGCACCTCTATACAATTTGCTAGATGAGTGTACCAAGTATCATGTTAAAAAGAGTTATGATCTTGATATATATATATATATATATATATATATATATATATATATATATATATATATATATATATATATATATATATATATATATCTGGTGGATAAAAAGGGAAGATAACTTACTTACCAATGAACAGTGAAAGAGTTATGACAAAACACTGTATTACTGGTCCCTATAAACAATCTTGTTATAAAAAACTGAACAAACTCTGCAAATCATTAGATATAAGTATATACTGGTACATCAGGCATATAATATCGACTTTAAAATGGTCCCCATATAAGATGTTAATACTTGTATAATTCTTATCTCAACATTTTCCAAACAATTCTATACATTGATTACTGTGAAATGATTTATTTTCTTTTCGTAAAGAAATAAATTTTATTTTTCATTTTGTTTGAGGAATTAAATGAAATCCTAAAAAAAAATTATGTATATTTTTACTGACCTAATGGTAGCATATTTTAAAAGCTCAGATAAAATGCTAACCTTAATCAGTATTGTAACTTTATATCATAAAAATCATTTCCTAATCTGCAGTGTAACATTTAGCCATATCACACAATATCAAAGTCCTCAATGTTTTCCTGAGGTGTAATATTTAGCCATATCACACAATATCAAAGTCCTCAATGTTTTCCTGAGGTGTAATATTTAGCCATATCACACAATATCAAAGTCCTCAATGTTTTCCTGAGGTGTAATATTTAGCCATATCACACAATATCAAAGTCCTCAATGTTTTCCTAAGGTGTAATATTTAGCCATATCACACAATATCAAAGTCCTCAATGTTTTCCTGAGGTGTAATATTTAGCCATATCACACAATATCAAAGTCCTCAATGTTATAGGTTATACATAATCTAATACTTCTGTTAATTTTATATGACAGTTATGAAACTCTTTAAACAATAAAATATACCACATGCAAACAACTTGTGGCATGTAATAATATTCAACTTGTCTCATAAGTTTCATATCACATGGACACTCATGTGAGATCCTCTCTTTAAATATGCAATCTTAAATGATAACTCTAATAGAGGTTCTATTATCTCTTCTGCAAACAAAGCTATTATTTACTTTACAACATTGTATATGTATATACTTGATTTGTAAAACCTTCTGCATACAACACCTAATCTTACCTTTGTTGACAATAACAATTTGATATCTTTCCAACAAGTTATACATGTGTAATGCCATTGGTAAAATCAAATCAAAATAAAAATTAACAAAGGTCAGAAAAGAAAGCACATGTTTCTATCACATATTTGCCGGACTATTTTGAAAACTTGTTATCAGTAACTGGATCAAACCATGGAAAATTAAATCCTATTTCCTTTCTTATGTAATAAAAATGGAATAAATAATATTGTAAATAATGACAACTTGATGTTATCACAGCTATATGTATTAAATATGATTGTGATTATACTGTCAGGTAACTCAGTAATTGACTTCACAACAGAAAAGAATGCCGTTAAAGTTACTTACCAATGGTAAAGTAACAAATGTTCCCTGCACATGGAAAGTCCATGCAGTAGTTTTGCATTTAAAAGAGAATGTTAAAAAGTAAAACTAAAACCACATCTATAAACTCAATTCATGTCTTTGATTTAGTTTACGCATATTTTATTTGCTATATAAATAGCAAATGAATTACTTAGTATAAATTTGTAACATTTACAAGGTGTAATACTTAATGGAAAATACAATTCATAATCTACATAATACTAATTATTCAAAATATAAAGTCATATGGCATCTGTATTTTTATGTAAACAGTTCCAGCGGCAAAACAGGGAGATGGGAGTCCAAAAAGGATTTTCCAAAAATGATAGGGAATGTCTTCATCCATGTACTGCACTTTACACAATTTCCATAATGTTTGGACAAACCTGAGTTCCAACTAAAACAATGATGCCTAAAACATTTTTGCACAATCTGGAGACCTACATGTAGTTAAGGTGTACTTTAAGTATGGCAATGTGTTCAGATGAAGGAAAATTTGGAAACCTGAGGTTCTACTGTAGATATAAATGTTAGCATCATTTATGACACCATCTCTAGCCATGCTCACCCCTGACACATCATTTTGACACCCCTGCTAGCCATGTTTACCCCTGACACATCAGTTTTGACACCCTGCTAGCCATGCTTACCCCTGACACATCATTTTTGACACTCCTGCTAGCCATGCTTACCCCTGACACATCAGTTTTGACACTCATGCTAGCTATGCTTACTCCTGCTACATAGATTTTGACGCCCTTGCTAGCCATGCTTACCCTTGACACATCATTTTGACACCCCTGCTAGCCATGTTTATTCCTGACACATCATTTTGACACCCTGCTAGCCATGTTTACCCCTGACACATCATTTTGACACCCCTGCTAACCATGCTTACCCCTGACACATCAGTTTTGACACTCATGCTAGCTATGCTTACTCCTGCTACATTGATTTCGATGCCCTTGCTAGCCATGCTTACACTTGACACATCATTTTGACATCCCTGCTAGCCATGTTTATTCCTGACACATCATTTTGACACCCTGCTAGCCATGTTTACCCCTGACACATCATTATGACACCCCTGCTAACCATGCTTACCCCTGACACATCAGTTTTGACACTCATGCTAGCTATGCTTACTCCTGCTACATTGATTTTGATGCCCTTGCTAGCCATGCTTACCCCTGACACAATCTTCTTATATTCTAAGGAGTTCCTAAAAATGTAGTTCTGTGATGAATAATCAAGTTACTCATGTAATAGTTTCTTTCAGGGAAAGGAATAAATGAGTTACAACTGATTGTAATCAAAATGCAGTTCAAACTCTACCATGAATGAAAATAATTAACCATGGCAATAATCTATCTATTTTAAAAGTTTAATTACACAGAAACTCAAACTCTTTAAATCTAAACACTGGATGACTTTAATAACCATTATTGTATTGATTACCTAGAATGCTGGAGTGTTATCATTTCCTGAAAGACTCACAAAATTATCACTTATTTGGTATTTTAAGCACAATGTTTTGTGTACAAATGTAATAGATCACTAAATTGTACATCAATCACGAAAACTTAAATGATTCCTAATGCCATGAAAAAAGATAGACAGATTAACAAAGACTAAGATGCACATTAACCGACTTTTCATTGGACAAATACTAAGCGAAATATAACATAAATTTACATTAGCACATATTTATGCAAATATTAATATTAAGAAATGGCATTCACACTTAACAACAGCGTAATACTAAGATGTCACTGGGAAAAAACAATGATAAATAATTAACATCTAATTACACATATAATCAGTGATGTTGATATCTCTGCACAAAAATTTTAACTCTGCAGAAGGAGTGGGGCAATGAAATAAGCTAAATAACAAAATAAGGGATGGATGTGTGTAATGAATAATCTTTGTGTGTGGAATAAATAGTGTGCAGGTGGTGGGGTGGGGGTGGGGTATGTAATGAAAACTCTGCATGGGTGGCGGGTGTGGAATGAATACTGCCAGAAAAATTAATATCTCAAGAACTGAAGTTAAAAAGACTCCAAGCAATCTTGGCATTCTCTCATAATAACTTTATCTGTGACAACTGTACACAAGTGGTCAATATGTTACTGGCATAACGGACCACAAAAGAAGCCGATTGCATCATGTAACACGATTGTGTCTGCATTATGTAACATAGCTGTGTCATAACCAGCCTTTAGCAACTTGTGTGGAGCAAACTTCACTAAAACTTTGAGCTTAAATCCTCATTAGCTTGTGCCCCTCACCTTTTAGTCTGTATATAATTACCAAAAATATTTACAATACTATCTGATGATTCAAAAATGCACACAGAGAAGTATCCATCTCTAGGTCTACAACAAAGGTCAAAATTGTGCTTAGAAGTGTGATTTTATTCCAGTTTTGCTATAAGTACCAATATTTTGAATCATTTAATCATCAATGTTCAATAAAATGAAAATGAACAAAATGGTCAAAATCAAAATTTTGTGTTTAAGATCTTTAAAGGTGTATTTATTCATACAAATTAACAATTGAATGTGGATTTCAAACATAATTTTGACCAAACAGCATTTATAACAAGAACTACTATCATATGATTTGTAAATTAAAATACTTATGTTTTCACCCATTGTTGTGCACACTACAAAGAACTATATTTTTTTAATTGGCATTTCTTACTGATATTATCATAACAGTTTTTTTTACTACAACCTTGTTTTGAAACATGATTTTCTACACATACACTAAGCTGAGATCTAACTGTTGGTAAAATTAATCATATAAATTATAAAAATGAAACCAAGCCATATTGTTTTGAGGAAATCATTTCAAAAATTCACCACAAAAAAAAAAAAATATATATATATATATATATATATATATATATATATATATATATATATATATATATATATATATTAATTATTAATGTTGTGAATAAAGTCACTGGAAAATGTCATACTGATTTACTTCTTTCAAGAAAATCTTGTGGTAAACCCTTCAAATCATCTTGTTTTGTTAGCAGACTCATAGAAGAACAATAAATTATCTTCAAATACAGGAAGAAAAACACAGGTCTTAAATGTCACAATACTGTTTTCATTGCACATTCAGATATGCAACACAAATTGCTAATTATAAAGTAACAACCTGAAAAAACACACACTTTAATGTATTTGCAATCCACTAGCTATTATATAAAAAGACAGGCACCTCTTATCACAGGAAAAATGTTACAATCAGTTAGCATTTCAGATGAGCCAACTCTCAGGAAACTGTTCTTTTGTTGCAGTGGAAATTTCTTTAAAAATTATATTTTATGAAGGTCACTGTAAAATTACTATATAGTGAATGTTGTATACACTGGATCACATTGCCACACCTTGAAGACAATGAAGTGTACAACAAAACATTCTATGCACAATACTGACTTCTCACTGATATTGAAAAATTAGATGCTCATAATGAGTGTGCCTAATAAACAGGAGTAATCTTTGGGTTATAACCCCTTTAATATATTTTTTTAATTTGCTCTTTAAGTTATCTCCCCTTAATAATCTTCAAACATTCTTCAAATTTACTCTCATGAATTAAAAGCCTGTCTTGACTCTGAATTCTTATTCACAAGCAAGCTTGCTATCAAAGCTGCTAAGTGCCACTCCAAATGCTTGTACAGCACACATTGGATAATTGTAGTCCATCGTAAACACATCCTCTGCAACTCTTCCAAACTGCATCACGATGTAGTCCACTGAAAAAAAAATGTTGCTATTGTGAATAATTCTGAAATATTGAATTTGGTTAAATTTCTTAAAAATGACATTTTTGCAAGCAAAATTTCTCGATTTTTGTCACAAATAAGATGCATACTACTTATAGTTTTTATTTTAAATTAAATGAATTTAGTTGCCTGTTTGAAAATTTGAGATATACAGTATAAATGTCAACAATGGAAACAGTTTCATAATTTGAGAAAACAAAAAGTATTTTCACTAAGATCATGATTTACTTGTTTAAGGTAATCTGAATGAGTATCTATGTAAAAGTGAAATAAATGGAAAAATTATTTCAGGCAGGAACTCAAAGTTTTTATTAAAGAACATCTTCGTTGTCACAATAAGCTTGTAGGTACTGTCTAATGTCCGATATTGATTGCCAACAAAACATGTATATCACGTTCAATTTTTCATGAATGTATTGCTTCTATTCCTGTTTTGTGTCTAAAGAGACATCATTTTCTTTATCTGACCAGCAAATTTTCAGCCATTTTCACAATAGTCATAGGAGCCCTGAGTGACTGAGTGGTCTAAAGTGCTCATCATTACTGCCGTCTCTTCTCTCTTTGTGTGGGTTTGAGTCTCGAGCTCGGTCACTATGGGTAAGTGAGAAAGCTTTCCGGCAGCTTCTCATAGGTTGGTGGTTCTTTCTGGGGTTTTCCCGTGTTCTTCCTCCACCATTTATACTGGCGACCATGTATAGTCTATCTTGTGCTGAAGAATGGTTTTAAACCATAAATGATGTTAAGCCATATAACAAAAATAACAATAACGGTCAGAATTCAAAATAAATGCACAAGTCAGATTTATTTTGGAGTTGCACACAACAGTCAACATACAAGTAAAGAAATATAGTTATTTTTACATTATTTATTCAAAAAAGTTAAAAATCAAAAATATTTCTTTTCATCATTTTCTTACACTACATCATTAACCTATGATTCAAAAATTCCAATTATGAATGACATGTGAATGTAAACTTTTGTTATCCAGTACCTTAGTTGCACCTTTCTTATTCAAATGTAAACCATTGTTTGTCCAGGTTTGGTTCATTTGGTGATAAAAATGTAAAAATTTAGCTAATTTTCACAGACAGACCATGCAAAATAAATGCTATAAACCATTAAATATTGTAAGAAAGGAAAGAAAATTCTAACAAAGCCTTTGAAATAGACACTAAATTAGGCCACATAAATTAAATCTAAATGTTCTGAGAAACATGATGTCCAAGAATGTAATAAACAATCATTAGTGTATTAAACTGATGCTAAATGTGAAAATCAGGAGTCCCAAAACATTTTCTAATAATGCCACAGTCTTCAAAACTTACTGTCATTGTCATGGACAATCTGGAAATTTTTCACTGAAGCTTGTGTTACTCGGCCATGGAAGTTCAGAACATATGACTGTGTTTCTGAAAAGGAAATGATCTATTGAGAACAATTATGATAACATTGTAAATTCAACAAGCCGTTCACCTACACTTGCTTTATCTCTGCAAATAAGAAACATTCAAAATCAAGCTTGATAAAAACTGATCAATGATTGAAAGTGTGAAACAATTAAAATTGTGGGACTCCAATTTTTGTGGTTTTCATTGTTGAGCCAGACCATGAATTTAAACTCACAATGAAATATCAACCATGCTGACATTCACCCCACCCCCTTTGACATATGCAATAGAAAAGCATCACATGTCTCTTTCATTATTTTAATACCGTGGCAATCTATAGTGCGGAGAATGTGAAATATACAAATATATATTAGACTGAGTACTTGCATGATGAGAACAATGAAATTGATTACAATTTAATTCAAATGCAAAACTTCATGAACAAGAAAAATTGCACAAGACTGCAATGACTCTACCTTTTGCAGAGATGTCAGGATTTTTCTAGTTAGGACACCTTCCCTCTTTTTGCCAAAAAAAGTAAGAGCAGAAAAAAGGAGGGGGATGAGGGAATGTCCATAGTTCAATATTTACCTAACAATTCAATATCTGTCTATCTTTCTGTTTCACTCTGTTAGAGTTCTATTGAAATAAAAATCTTTAAAGGATGTTACCTACTGTTGCATATTAAGCTTCAATCTGTTGACTGTTTCTGAGTTTAATCTGTTTTTTATCTGCATGAATACCGTTTTGTACTGAGAACCATCCCTTCAGTCTGCTGTCTGAAGGGGCATATAACATAGCTACCTTGGCCTGAAATTCTTCTTTATGGTTGATGTGTGCAATTTTCCATAGCTCATAGATATTATATTTGGAACACTTATGTTCCAAAATAAGAAGTTTCACCACCATAACCTCTGCCAAAATTTCACTGTCTCAAATCAGTATTTTACTGACTACTTTATCAGATTTTTTATTTTTTATCTGTGTTAGGGTTTTAGGTCCACCAATGCCATAGTTTGTTTGTCAGAGTTATTTGATTTCATCTTTTTATTCTTACTTCTTCAATTTATTGTAATCCTTATAAGGCTCAATAGTTTTGAAGCACATGAACCTGAAAGGTTAAATTGTCGGAGAAAAGAAATGAAAATTGCGCTCTACTTTAAAATAGTTGGCATTTTAGTTAGGCTTGGTATTCTGTCTGTTATACATTTAATTTTGAAATATCACTAAAATGGGGGTGAATCGGCATGCTGTCTGCTTTATCTCTTCAGCATGTATATCAGATTTGTATTTAACCCCATTTTGGGGCTCAAAATCACTCACAGGAATCTCAATTAAGACTTTCCCAGCTCCAATAACTGTATACACTTCATAACTTTCAAAATAATTGCCATCATCACTATCATCAGTCAGTGGAAGCCAAATAAAATCATCTGAAGATTAACTGCTGGAAATCAACCATTCTGGGTTTTCTAAGTAGCCCATATTTTAAATATGCATTTGTAAAACATCCGTGATACAAGTCTCAAACTACATCATAATGCTTTTTACAGGGCTCAAAGTACCAGTCATATTTATCTTAGCAGCTAATCATGTCAAGCTGAAAAATCGTTATGTGTAAACAGTTACCTTCCTGACAAAAACTGATGTCAAGAAAAGTACTACAATACTTCTATTGGCATGGCTTATGTTGTAATATCCTTTTTAAGGGTGAACGGTTAAATAAAATATACTGTGCAGAGCACATTTTCATATGTGCAACGTTAAACTAATTTGTAGCAGTTCTCATTCATTACTCCTCTCCAAGTGCACAAATTTGAACAAATTATTTGCAATTCCTGCAATTGTACACTGGCAGGATATCTGCTAATGCTGAGTACAGTACTAAAAGATGACCTACTTACTGGCTGTGTCCTTCTTTATATCTCAAAGCACATAATAATAAAATCTGCTAAATAAACAATCAACAAATTAGTCCCATTTTCTTAAAGTCCATAATAATAACTGCTAAATAAACAATCAACAGATTAGTCCCACTTTCTTTAAGTCCATAATAATAAGAACTGCTAAATAAATGATCAACAGATTAGTCCCACTTTCTCAAAGTCCTTTCCAATCAGGTTTCTCTTATGTACTATTTTGTGCAGATAAGCCTCTTTCCATTAGCTCTGGCTTAACAGTAAAAGATTTCAGGTCAACCAAGTCCCCATTTGAATTTACATCTCCACTGTCCTCCAGTTTATTCAAGTGATTAATCAGTATTGAATACCACTCATTAAGCCACACATTGTAACAATACATTCTGCATCAGTCATCATAATACCAGCATCAATAACACCTCCATTCATCCAAATTTTACAGATTTAAATTTGTACAAGGTCAATATCACCCAACAACAAGGGGTTCCCAAGTGGCAATTTTGGCAAGCTTGTCATGTTTAGATCTAGTCAATCACCTAATCCTTAACTGTTTAAAACTGTATGCTTTGATAGTGGGCCTTAAGATCATCTCAGAACCTAATTGTTTAAGATTACAATAGTAGTACATATTCAATATGCTAGCTCAAATATGTGTGCAAAAAAAAGTCATTATTTTTTTCAGATTTCTGCATTTACACCATATGTTAGCAATGAATAACTTAATTACTGCTGCATGGATTAAACCTATTTACTTGCACTTGCATGAAAATAAATATCAGTATACTATTAAACATTTACAGAGACAGATCCACAAAATTAGGTACCCACAAACATGTATTTTTTTTAACCAAAACCACACAATTTGAAACCCATGAAAACAAAGTGTTTTACAGCAATCTGCTCTATATATTTCACTTCAGCCAAATATGTGCCTTACAAAGTATATCATCTAGTATGCATTCTTAATAAATTACTGAAACAAATGATACAAATTTTTTAAAATTTTATTTTTCATCACATTGGTGAAAGAAATTTTTTAAAATCTTTTTAATAAGAAAAGAACTATTATCTAACATAGTAATATTCTTCTTCTTTGCATGCATACCTTGATGCATGTACTTCATTACCTTACTTGATTACATTTTTTGATTACCTGGATGACTGTATTTGATTACCTTACTTGATTACTTTGATTATCTTACTTGATTAATATGATTACCTTACTTGGTTACTTTGATTATATTACTTGATTACCTTACTTTTTAAAGTTTCTTGATTACCTTACTTGATCACTTTACTCAGTTATGTTACTTGATTACCTTTATTGATTACCTTAAATGATTACCTAGATTACATTTCTTGATTATCATACTTGATTACCTTACTTGATTACTGTTCTTGATTACCTTACATGATTGCTGTACTTGATTACCTTACTTTTTAAAGTTTCTTGATTACCTTACTTGATCACTTTACTCAATTATGTTACTTGATTACCTTTATTGATTACCTTAACTGATTACCTTATCATACTTGATTACCTTACTTTATTACTGTTCTTGATTACCTTACATGACTGCTGTACTTGACTACCTTACTTAATTACCTAGCACCTTACCTGATATTACATGATTATGTTACTTGACTACATTACATGATTACCTTACTTGAGGATGTTACCTGATTACTTCACTTGATTACATTATTTAATTACCTTATGTGATTCCTTTACTTGATATTCTCCTATAAAATGAGAGCTATTTTTATGATCTGAAAGTGTTTTTTTTTAATTAATTTATTTGACCTTAAAAGAAATGGATGAATGTTATTTAATACACTGGGAAAGAACTGTTCTTCATTTAACTATTACATTTCAACTAACAGAAAGTCATTTACCATCATTCCACACAGGGCTTTTATTGTGCAACTCTAAGATATTTTCCATATTTTTCCTCTTCCATCTCTCTATCAAACCATCATGGTCCTGAAAAAGTGTGAAATAAATTATGATCCAATTCATCCTAATAAATAATTATTCATTATCCCACATTTTTGCTCAAATAAAATAAATCAGGCAGTTAAACTTCTATCCAGTGTTAGTTATTTTTTGGAAGCTTTTATTGACATAATGTTGATAGTTTTTTTTGTTTTTGGAACAGTATTTCAAACATCTTTTAATGAGACAAAAGATATAGGCAGTTCTAGACAATTATTTTATTTCACTGTAGATGATAGAAAATAAAGTAAGAGAGGCAGAATAGAATAAAAAAGGAAATATTGTTTCTGTATTTAAAATAACACACCAATATGTAAAGAAAATATTGGCATTTTTACAAACAAATATGCATATCTATTCACAAATACTGCCACCAAAGCATCAATATAATAGGTGTATGTGTACATACATACATGCATGCATGCATGCATGCATGCATGCATACATACATACCTACCTACCTACCTACCTACCTACCTACCTACCTACCTACCTACCTACCTACATGCATACATCAGCACTCCTTAATTTAGTGCACTCAGATAACCTTAGTCATGAATCTGCATTAACAATGTGCAGGTAAATGATGATTAAATTTAGTCTTATAAAAGATACCCCTGACATAGGCCCCAATTTTACTGACAATAAATAAGATCATAGTCAGAATTGGTAAATTGAACCCTGTTATATTATTCTTTTTAATGTCAAAAACAGTGATTAGTGCCTGTAAATTTGAATCAAGATCATAAAATTTACAACATTTTTATAAGCAGAAATAAATATGAGAAAATTTAAAGTACAATTTAAATAATAATATATAACAAATATAGCTCAGTTAATGTCAAAAATGTCTACTGGAGACAACACTTCATGTTTCAATTTTTTTTTTAATTTGGTCCCAGTTTAATCATCCAAAAACATATGTCCTCTTGAAATCAAAGACAAAAATTTCAATCGATGTCACAACGATGTCCATCAGCATGTTTGTGAGAACTGAATGATGTGATGTGATTATGATTTTTAACGTAGCTTTAACAATTTTTCAGTCATATCACTACGATGTCTGCAGTGTGGCAGTTTATAGTGATGTCTAGCATTGGAGCATCATGCTGCAGACATGTAGCATGATGTCCCACCCAGTCACATTATCCTGACACCAGGCCGACCAGTCCTAACACTAACCTCTTAATGCTGAGCGTTATGCGAGATAGCTGTTAGTACCATTTTTGTAAGTCTTTGGTATGACTCTACCAGGGATCAAACCCACAACCTCTTGCATCCGATGTAGATGCTCTAACCACTATGGTTGAGAAATGAATGAAATGTTATCAGTGTTATCTATCAATTGAGGAAGCTTGTCGTAACATTTCAACTTAACAAAGTATTTGTTGCATTGTTACAATCAGTTAAGAGTAGACCTGCACTGAAATATCACATTCAATTACGTTTTTAAAAAAATCAAATTAAGTAAAAGGGGTTGAATAAAGAACTTAAAAGGAATGGAAATCCTATCTGCATAAGAGCTAATGGTCATGGTGGTGTGTAAACTCATTTCATCTGAGCAAGTAAACACTCTAATTAATAGGATTATGTAGTAACATAATTAAAGTATCTAGCAATAATTAGTGGCTTATTTTACTTAATTAGTAAATATGATCAAGGATAGCTAGTGAACCAAGTAAAAGATAATTTCAGTTTATGGTGAACTTAAAATTCTCAAGCTGGATTTCATGATGACAATAATTTTTTTAATAATTGCAATGAAATCACATCAATATCATTCTACTATTAGAAAAATATTAAAAGATATATTTTTATGTTTCTCTAAATAAATATTCATCATTAAAAAAAAAGAAATCTTATTTTGCTCTGAATCAACAAAAACAATATAATGTATACACATTCACATTCAAAAAACAGTGACAGATTAGACAAAGTTTTAGCTGGTAAACATGTGATGTGCTGAAACATCTTTTGGTTATCTAATACAGAAAAGTAAACAACTTCATTATAATGAGTATTAAAACCTTAACACACACACACACACACACACACACCTTTTTCCTAATGTAGATCATTTCTTAATTAACCAGAGGTAAAAAAAAAACAAAAAAACTCATGCTCTTGCTTAAGTTTTTTTTCTATCCAAATATGTACAAGTTTTTGACGGTAAAGAATATACCTCGTCCTTGAAAAAAAAAAATACACAAGGGAGATAACCCGTACAAAGTTAATAATCTAAGTTTGAGTTGCATCCCTTGACATGCTATAAAAGGCATAAAGTTTGTTGCCAATTTAGTAATATATTATCAGAGTTATATTAGGTAACAGAGAATGAAAAAATGATGCAGATGAAGAGGGACTCAAATCCTGCCAATAATACTCATATATGAATCACCAAATGAAAAATTTTAGTATTAGAAAAATTTCCCCAAGATAAACAAGCATACCCCACGTGGTTTGACGTCAACTCGTTCATGGTCCAGGTTCATTCCAGGTATAATAACTGTCATTTTTCTTGGACCTTTGAACCCCAGGACATTTGTTTCCTACAAAAGTTAAAAAACATAATTAAAAACAAACCAAGTAACAAAGTATTAAAGAACTTCTGGATTTCTCTGAGGCAAACTTTTATAAACATTTACAATCTAACACACTAATAGCTGGGCTATACTTTTAAAATGCTTCTTGATGAGTTATATAATGTTTTTAATTTTAAAATCAATATGAAGCAAAACATGGATTTACCTGATCACTCTAACAGGTGTTCCATTACAAAAAGGGCTTTATTAATAGATGGTCTTGATAATAAGTACTGAAAGTTTTCACAGAAATTCAACAGAAATTCATATAAACTAGATAACTTGGACTTTAATACAATGGTGGTCCTTATTTACAGGTGGTCACTATAGCAGGTTCAATTATCTTCACTGTACTTTCAATGGAGTATTGACTAATTATGGAAGTCTAAGTTTAATGTAAACCAAAGACATCCCCTCCAATATTCCAAAATGATACATTACAGAATTTAAATGACTTTGCCAATATGACATTTGGTTTCAACATTTCAAAACTTTTTATACTGCACTCAAGTACAACAAAGACTGTTCAAGATTTAAGCATATTACTGAAAGGATCCAATTCAATTCATGCAACTTAAATTTTCCAATAATAAATGGGAAAGAAAAGAATTTTTAAAAATTCTGATATATAATGTAAAGAACATTTCATACAAAATTAAGTATATTAAATAATTGTATTGCATGTCAAGATAAATCCAAATCCAAATTTATTGTGCATAAATTGAAAGTGAAAATATGCAGTCATACAAAATCAGTTGTAACCAAACTCCACTGATCTAGCCTGGAAATCATAAAACCAAGTCTATGTCTGAGGTTGAGTTTTCACTATCAGAAATTCAGAAATTACATCTCAAAGGTAATGTTGTTTCTGACAGCTAAAAACAAAATCTTCAGTCCAAATTTTAAGTCAACAGCTTTACGATTTTCAAGCCAGATGAAAGCTTTCTATCACCATTTCCCTAACATATATCAATAATTTCTATATATTCCAGAACATTATACACTTCAGCTGACCACCCAGGTTAAAAGTCCCAAAAGTTTCATTTTTAATATAGTTTCTTGCATCTATAATACATACACTATTACATATCTCAAGATTTTTCCATCTTCAATTCTCTTTGCATCATTCTGTGCTTCTCATAACTTTTGTTACTTTGACATCCTGCCTGTATCTTTCATTAATGGTGACAATGACAATAAGATGCCAGTGCTTGCAGCATGGGTTCATCCAAGAAAATTTGCTACAGTCTGGCAGTCTGTTATTACATTTGTGAAGGTTATTTTTGCTGATGATGCCTAGTGATTGCTGGTGATCTCTACAAACTCTAACACTGAAATCACCACAGGTGATGAGATTATCTGCCTTCAGCATTTCTGATAAAACTCATTAACCCCTGAGCCAAATAGCTAGGCAGTCCCCTACAGCATACTTGCAGAGATCACCTAGACCAGTGTTAGTCTTACCAGTGCCTGTATCCCTGAGACTTGCTGACAGCACTTGGCTTGCATATTGTTCCAGAGGAATTACTTGCAGTAAATTTGTTATTATTTTATTTATATTCGTTTAATTAGGCTGAAATTTGGCACAACAGTTCTCAATAAAATTATGTACATAATGGTATAAATTTCATGCTACATACAGAAAAAAAACTTGTGCATAAAGGTAAAAATAAATGATGTACTTATCGATTTCTTTCTCTTGCCATAAATAATCCATAAAATCCATTAGATATACATACACAATGATTAACACATAAAATAATTATATTTTATGTACACAGAAATTCCACTTGTCATCTATTTTGTAAACTTAACCACCTGTGAATATCGTTCAAAGATGCACATCTTTTCCTTGCTCTTGAATTACCTTTCTTCCTTAGAATTCTCACTGAAAATTTAAAACCTAATAAAACACTTAATAAAATTTGAACTCATTCTCATCACATTCGCTGTTATCATCAATGGCAATTTTGATGTCACTATTAATCTCATCCGATAAAAATTCAGAAAATTCTCTGTCAGAGTTTGTCAAGTAAAAGTCTGCTCCAAATGGCTGATTCCCGTCAATTTGCATCACTTTTGGATCTATATATCTTCACTATTTCTGCTGCTATTGAAATCAAATGTTTTCCATATGTTCAGCAGTGTTCACTCTGTCTATGTAAGCTAAAATTTTATTGGTTCAAAAGCCTGCATAATTAGGAAATGGCTTGAAATCAGCCAATGGTTTGTGATGACTTAACTCGTCTTGCGGGAATTAGGCCATGCTAAATACTGCCACTCAAACTCGGAGCCTGGGATACAAGCTAGATAAACTCTGCTACGCTATTGTGGTGCTCGGGAGATGAGGGAGGAAAAGTGGGATGAGTTATCAGGGTGCCAGGGGTTAATGAGTTAAGAGACCCCAGGTCTTCAAAAAAATTTCCCTTGATCTCATTTGGGTTGTTCATGGTGGGTACATAGGCAGTGAAGATAGTTGCATGTCTTTTTACAGAGTGGTATGTCTTATTTGCACGAGTCTGTCATTCATGTCTTTTGGAAGCTATGACCAGTTTACTGACCAGCTGTGATTTGATGCCATATTGAACACCAAACATCATGTTGTTCTTCTTTACTTCAGCCACTTCAAAAGATGGCCTAAGCAGCTTCTACTTCAGTTAGTTGTCTTTCTCTCACTAGGGAGTTTCAATTCAGGCCCCCATCTAAATGCTGAATCTGAATCTAGCCAGCTCCCTAAGAAATAAACTTTATTTTTTCTTTGGTTTATGTTTTGATGTACTTTTCATTAGTGTACAAACATCCCTAGGCATAGACGGTGAGTGGCATCACCTATGTTTTCTTGAATGATTTTTAACTGCTAAGCTGGGATCAACATTTGTTACAGTATACTAACCAGGTTAAGGTGATGTAGGTAATTTTTATGTCCCCTTAACTAGCCCCTTCCTCTTACTACTGGGGTAAGAAGCATGATTCTAAACAGGGCTGCTGAATTCCACTTGAACTTTAGTCCAGCGAAAAGTGACTCTATGCCCTAAGCTAACTGTGTGCAGGTCTGTGGCTACAGCTCCCAGTTTTTCCGAACCAGCTGCTTTTCTGCTGGCTCACGGCTTCAGAAATTTAATGTATTTAGTGCATGTGAATGGATGAGATCATGCTCTGCAGACAAGATATAGATTCTTGTCCAGGCTTCTGTGAATCAAATGGCAAGACAATGTCTAGATGTCTGCATTGCATAGCAATAAGGTCCTACTTTATCTGAATTGATGTCCAATACTGTCCACAAAGTCCTTGCTATCTGCTCTCACTGACTCATGGTGGTGGGGCTTTACAGAGGGAGTCAGGTGTGGCTGTCCACTCTGGACCAACATAGGTAGTATCGTCTATTGCTTCTTACAGTAGCAGGTGTAGCCTGACCTGACAAGATATACTGAAGTTGTCTGAATATCAAAACTACTGTAAGAAAATATACTGAACTAAGTTTAATATCAAAACTGGTAATCCCTAAAATGGGCTCCATGACCACATCCATATTAAGGACTGTACTATACTGAGATAATTTAAAAAAGTGACCACTGTAATGTAAATTATTACACTACCAAGTTTGAGTTTCATACTTCAAATGTTTCAAGAATAAGGCAGATATACTTGGGTCAGGCAGCCACAGCTGCCCAGCTGGTACAGCTTCAAACTTGAAATCTAAGGGGTGCTGGTTCAATATCCACCCAGGCCAACTTACTTGACTTGTCCATGGGAAAGGTACTTAGCTTCCATTTCCTAGGCATAATATGGCCAATAATGTTCAAGGTTGTTACAACCAAATGTCCTAGACATAACATGGTCAATAATGTTCAAGGTTGCTACAACCAAATTTCCTAGGCATATCATGGCCAATAATGTTCAAGGTTGTTACAACCAAATGTCCTAGGCATAACATGGTCAATAATGTTCAAGGTTGATACAACCAAATTTCCTAGGCATAACATGGCCAATAATGTTCAAGGTTGTTACAACCAAATTTCCTAGGCATAACATGGCCAATAATGTTCAAGGTTGTTACAACCAAATTTCCTAGGCATAACATGGCCAATAATGTTAAAGGTTGTTACAACCAACAAAAGAAAATGCTATGTCATTACTAGAACTTACATATACAATGCCTATGAGTTCTTTTCTAGCAGTGTCCATTCCTTTCTTTGGGTTGTCACCATGATCAAACAGAGTAAACTGGGTACCAAGAAGATTTGACCTAAAAAAGATACAAATTTCTACAGGAATACAGGAAACTTGAATGCAATACTTTCATATGATTGTATTAACTAGACATAAAACAATTCCAGTTCTTTCAAAATTTAGTCACAAACTAAATGTGGATTTTTAAAAAATCTTAAAAAGGTTTATTTTTCACTGCTATAAGTCTTTACAAGACTGCAGGAAAAACTGATAATTTAATTTCTTCAGTGTTTATATTTTGTGGTTGAAAGACCAAGTGGAAATGTATGATAATGCTAGCGAGGGATGCTCGATATTTTGCTTGGAAGGGTTAGCAACACTGCATTTTTAGAAAACTGACTAGTAACTTAAAAGGAATTAATTCATTCATGATCTACACCATGCTCTCAATTTTAAGAATTCTCCTTTTGATTTACATAAATATCACTACTGAAACAAGATTAACAAATGGTGAACAGGGTGACTATTTAAAACTCAATTTCTTTAGTCTGATTGCTGAATAGTATAGTAACTTAGCTGTCACTGTGCCCTACTTATTACACTGACAAAAAAGTATGATTAAATCTTGAAATGTTTGAAAGAATATCTCTACATCTCTATAAAAGTAGGTTATTAGATTGGTTTATTATCTTCATATTGTTTCCGATTACACATTAGTAGGTAAGAAACTGGGGAGTAATGTTTCTATATATATCAAATGACAGATCACTGTTCCTTTATTAAAGATTTGTAGTTAGATAACTTAAAAACTAAATTGTTTACTGTTGTCATTGGTTAAAAAAAAAAAACTGAAACAAGCATGATGGATTGGACCTTACACTGGTAACATCTTCAAAATGACCCTTACCTCAATTTGCCTATATACGCGTCACCACCTCTGGATAGATCTGTGGGATCTGTGGATACAAGGTAATTGGATGTTTTACTTTTCTTCCTCTTCCTTCCCGCTAACAAAAATGTCTAAAAAAGAAATTTTCATTATTATACAACACTGATCAGACATTGCTAACATATCTCAATACTGAATTCTAGACCAAAGCTAAACAAACAAGTCCCTAAATAAACAAATATACCCAAATAGTCAAAGTAGACATTCTGACCCATCCTTTGGGAAGTACCTTTTAACTCATGTACTATAATATTGTAAAAGGTGAAAAGTTTATTTTCCTACAGTGCAAAAAAAAAAAAAATGGACTGTCTGATACTTTATGTCCAGGTCCGCTCTCAAGGAAAATAAGCCCCTCCTGAATTCAAAGTGAGTTGCCCATTGAAGTCATGTACACTCCAACAAAATATGACATTTTCACTTTAAGTTCTTGAAAGACATTGATACATTATTAATCTTAGTCCCCTCCCTATCAGCTCCAGTCCAAGGTCCCTCAAACTACTAGAGATCATCAGCCTAATTATTTTGAAAACTATAAACTTGATGTACATAAACAAAGCACATAACCTATTAAAATGGATGTGATTGTGATTGATGTGATTATGATTTTTAACGTAGCTTTAAAAATTTTTCAGTCATATCACTATGATATCTGCAGTGTGGCAGTTTATAGTGATGTCTAGCACTAGAGCATCATGCTGCAGACATGAAGCATCATGTGTCATTCAGTCACCTTATCCAGACACCAGAACGACCAGTCCTAACACTAACCTCTTAATGCTCAGTGTCAAGCGAGGCAGCTGTTAGTACCATTTTTTTAAATCTTTGGTATGACTTGACTGGGGATCGAACCCACAACTTCCTGCATCCAAGGTGGATGCTCTTACCACTAGGCCACAAATGTTCTCTCTCTCATGTGTAGAGTGCAATTTATCACTAGTTAAATATCTTGAGTGGTGCCTGTGTAATTATTTCGCACTTATGCTAACCTAGGAGATCACAGACTTCTAGCATCCTCAAATACAATATTTTTAACCCAAAACACCCCAAGATAATTACATTGTATTTGTATCCAATTAGTTCAGAGTTTTGTTAATCTCTGATACTGTTGACATACAGAGTGGGTGTTTTCTGTCATTGTGAAACAGCCACTATTTTATGACACAACTAATTGCAAAATTTGAAGCTGTTGATTATAGTAATTAAAATGAAAGAGACCCATGGTTATCCAACAAATTAAATGAACTCAAGTCCACTGAATACTCATTCCTGCAGGTCAGGACAGTGCACTGACGGGAGGGGTTTGGGACATAGCAGAAGATCTTGGTATTACAAGTATATTTGGAGCTTTAAGCAACTAACTGGATATGGCCGCTTTATGTGTTATACAGAATTCAGTATCACAAACAGAGTTACCCCATATCTACCCGTCAATAGAAACCCCTTCCATTATTCAACAAATCCCTATGCAACCTGATGACAAAGCTGAAGACATTCAAACAGTTGGAGATTCCAAGAACAGAGGCTTATTCTACTATTAGTGTAAATTTCACTCCTGAACATGAAGAAATTGTGAAATTATTGGACATTAAGTCAGTTGTGAGCCACTCAATGCAAAATGTGAATGAGGTTTCAATCTATATCAAGGTATGGAAGCCATCACAGATATCTGCATTTTTGCAATTATCTATGAACATTTCACACCAAATCCCCTCCATGACACAACCATCTCCCTGGGCTGCATCCAGGGTGTGAAACATTTGTGATCATGTATTTATCCTCAAAAAATATCACACAAAAGAATGATCACCCTTTCTCAATAGGTTCTAACTGCATTCTGGTTAGCTTACATTAGTCCCTCCCGCATGGATGCCTTAGTATCTGAAACTATTCCATTTAGAAACTTAAATTAGTCCCTCCATTCCCTGGATGTTTCCAGTGTCTGAAATTAATCATCCCTGTCAAACATCATTCCAGTTAGGATCATCCTCTTATAATCAGCGTGAACAGTGTTCAGGTCACAAGAAGAATAAACCGAAACATGCACAGTTGGAAAGACACATGGACAGACATGATGGACCACAATAGTCACTGAAGTCTAGATATAACATTTACTCATATGACTGATCAAGGCAACTCAAAATGTGTTTTCATTAGATAAATAAGTAGACTTGGCAGTCAATAATGCCTTCATCAAATGAACATTCTGCTATATGCATGGCATGGAAATGGAAGAACACATACTAATAAAATGCTATGAATACAATGAAATGTATCCAGACTGGTACCTAATTGTTAAGGGTAAATGTATAAATTAATAGGTCATTTTGATCCTAAGGTTATTGTCTATTAGGCAACAGAATATTTACCTTAATATACTGGTACACAATCACCTCTATTAATTGGTACTAATACCAGGTCCCAATTAATATACTGAAGCCTAATTAGCACTGTTCAAAACAGTAACTACCATTTATACTTGCTTGTAAGGCAAGTCTGAATGCAGACTTGACTTATAAGAGAGTATATATGGTATATGACTGCATGATGATGATGAGAGATAACTGAAACCATGTATAATAACAGCTATTATCTTCAGTATACATTCCAATGCCAAGGCCCATATAACTATCCAATCATTTAGCTATTCACACAAATTGTTACTAATTTTGACTTGATACAGTAATAATGCAGTCTTCTAAAAAGCAGCCACATATACTCACTTATAAGTCAAGTCAAACTGCTGACAACAATGAAATGCTCCCTTATAGCATAATCCACTTGAGGATCAGGGTCTGTATTGTTTTTCTACTGATTACTCCTAACTGAACAAACCCAGATCTGCTGGTTCATTATGCAATGGCAGATCTGGGTATGTGCAGTTTACAGTTGGACTCATAAGTGAGTATATATGGTAAGTAAGATGACAGTCAGTTATGGAGTTATACATCCATAAAAATCTCCAGACTGATCATATCAATTAGGCTGCATGGAAACATATACAATTACCTTCATCTGAAACAACATTGTAATTACTCTGTAAATTATCCAGTAGTTTGCAAAGTAACAATGGAAACAGATGAAAACCAAGTTATTTTATTAAGAGTTTATGTTATATACAAATACAATAATAACTAGGCTCATGAGGGCAGATTACATCAGAGGATTCTCAATAAAACAGTAACCTGTATAATCCTGTAGTTAACATTGGTCACAGAGTGTAATGATTTAGACAATATGCATTGTATGTATTGCTAATTTTTGTATCTATAGATAAAGTAAATGTATTTGTTTATATGTGTAGAAATAAAACTTGCCCCTAGGCCCAGTGATCTCAAAACCTTACTTGACCATACATGTGTACAAGTTGGATCCAGTTCCAAACTGCATAGAAACATAATGTGACAGCAAATTTGGGTTTATTCATTATAGTAGGATTATAATTTTAACAAACAGCAAAGACTGTGATCTGCTGGCACTCTATGCAATGGTGGAGCTGGATCTATGTTGTTTGCAATTGGACCTGAAGAATATATATGGTGTACTTACCTTTTTACCATCCTCTCTTTCCATGTGAAGAAAGTAAGTTGGATATATACCCCTATCAACTCCCTTTTTATCCCTAGTTATCCTGCATTTTATTGTGACTCCTTGTGGGGCTGGTCGTAAAACAAACTCATCAAGGTTTTCTGTAGCATCAGGTGTGTAGCTCCTACCAGCTGCTCCTCCTGGGGAACTCCTATCATCATTCTCTTGGTCCTGAAAAGGAATGAACTTGGATGCAGCTGCTACTTATATTTCATGTTAAGCATAACATAACAAGTAAATGTATGGTAAACTACCCATCATCTAGTGGTATGGTAAACTGCTCATCGACCAGCAGTATGTTCAACTGCCATCAATGAGCAGTGTGGTAAACCACTTGCTAACTAATGGTATGATAAACTACTCATTAGCCAGTAGTATGGTAAATTGCTCATCAGCCAGTGGTATGGCAGAATACTACTCATCAACCTGTGATATGGTAAAATGCTCATCAACTTCAAGTATAGTAAATCTGCTCTATATGGAGATATATAGTACAGTGTGATAAACCTGCTGCCTAAACAGAGGTTTAGTACTACCAGTATGGTTAATCTGCTTTTTAAACATAGGTTCCCTGCTACTGGTGTGGTAAATCTAATCCCTAAACAGGAATGGCTATAACCAATGTTGTAAATCTGAGGTATGTTACAAAAGTTGTAAATTTTCTCATTATACAGAGGTATGGTACTATTCTTCTCCCTCAAAAGAAGTATGGTACACCAGTGTGGTAATTCTTCTCCCTCAATAGAGGTATGGTACTACAAGTGTGGTAATTCTTCTCCCTCCAAAGAGGTATGGTACTTCCAGTGTGGTAATTCTTCTCCCACAATAGAGGTATGGTACTACCAGTGTGGTAATTCTTCTCCCTCAAATGAGGTATGGTACTTCCAGTGTGGTAAATATGTTCTGTAAGCAGAAGCTTGGTATAACCATTATGGTAAACTGACTCCCTAAACAGCTCTATGGTAAAACCACAATGTTAAGTCTGCTCCTTATGGAGACAGATGATAAAACTAATACATAAACCAGAATACTGATAAAAGTATAATACCCATAAAGTGACAACCATTTACAAGCCGGTTTTATTACATAAAAATGAAAACATAGAGAATACTGACAACTTGGAAACTGAAGTGATACTCATTTATATCAGCAAAAAGAAGATATTTCCAGAGAATATGGTATTCATGGTCCTTTTTTTTATCATACACCTATAATGTTCCCAAAAATTTCTGTAATATTTTGCAAACCTTTAACTTTATATGCCACTAGTGAAGTTATATCAACATTTAAAACATTATTTGAAAAACTGTTGGGAAATCCATTAGAAAATATTTACTATTATTATTTACTATTATTATTTCAAGTTCTACCATCCATATGACTATACACAGTGAAAACACAGTAGGATCAATAAAATTCATGGGATACTAATTTTTGTGGATTTCCTTCTTGCCCTAAATAAAAAAATTAAAGACAACCTCCAAAAATTAGCCACATATGATAGAGAAGTGACCTGCCATTTTATACTACCGTGTTTCATTCCTAAAGGTCAACAAAGCTTTTTGATAAATTAATTTTTTTTGTTTGTTTTATTTTAACCCTTTTTTTAAAGAAAGAATTATAATGCATTTTATACTGTCTCAGTGCACACAAGTATATAAAATTTTCTTTTAGCTGGTAGCTGTAATTTCCACTCAATGCCTTAAATTGATAAGCTGATATAAATATAGACAGAAAAAAACAAAGTATTCAAAACCTGAAAATACTAAATTATACTAGTATATGAAAATCTGTTTTAGTACTTATTCAAATTGATTCTTCATTCAAGAGAAATGTTGCCAAACATTTTAATCCTGGTAAAAGCATGTCTCATTTTATAAATTTTTAATCCCAAAGAAGAGCAAAACTGTAAAATACCAGACCAATTGCTACTCTTTATCCATGCATACTTAATCCCAATGAACAGCAAATCTGTACAGCACCAAAACTATTGCTACTAATGAAACACCAGGTATATACACTAAATACTACTGAGTAATAAAGTGCTCATTTCATGTTTATTGGACATAACTACTGAATCAACATTATGTCAATCAAGTCTGCTTTTACACAATCATTTGTCAGATAAATAATTCCCAAATTGTTGAATTAAACAAGTCCAGCATTCTAAAATCTGAGGCTAATTAAGTCTGATATTTGACTCATTTATGCATCATCTGTAATTATCCATTCAGCACAGACTGACTTGATTAAGTATGAAGTAAAATCGAGTGGCTGAAGCTGGTTCTTATATGATACAAACTTAAAGGTGTAATTCCATTGATTTTCGGTTTAGTTAGCATCCACACATTTTGATGGTCCCTGAACACATTAAATGATGACAATGCATGTTAACTGCATTGTGCAAGGGGCATCTGGTACATGTATCTGTCGAACAAATGGAATGATGACACTGAAGTGGATCTAAGCTGAATTTGACCACACTTATGATACCATGTTAATGACATGTATGTCAAAACTAACTGGTGGTGCAACTGTGTAGTCAGTGTTTAAAGGAAAGACCATCCACAAGTATTTTAACAACTGATTAATTTAGTTTTCTCTTGACTGCAATTGTTCTTCTTAATACTGAGTATTAGTGATTGATCTTGACAGGTGTCTGATTTGTGCCCACACTAGTGGTAGTACTGTTTTAACCATTGAAGTTACTGACATTTGTAGGGGTGGTTTGTTCTTTGGTATTCTTTGATTCTCTATTTGGGGTGTTTGTAGAAATACACAAAATAAAATGTCAGTAGTTATTCAAACTCTGACAGGCAATAATTTAAGAACTCATGAATGTCTTCTTTTCTTTCACAACACCAAAAAAATTTAGACCCATGAAAATAAATGATACAACAGTTACTACAGTCAGCGCTAATAAATTTACCTAAATTTTAAGTTTATCCCTTAAAGTTTGCATGAAAGGCTGGTGGATATATGTATGACTTGTTACTAATGTTAGTAAGCATATACAATTTGTTGCTATTATCAGAAATACCAAATAAATTTGGTAACAATGATTGGACATAATGCCATGAGCATGGCAATATTGAAATACCTCCAAATCCAAATAAGCAAACATGCAGTATATCATTTAAGTTATTTACAGAATATAAATATATACAGAAACAAAAGATGAATATTTACTTTACTTATATGTAAGATAAGGTCAAGCAAGAAATTTATCAATATACAGTACAATGCTGTGACATTAGTGTGGCTTTTCACTAATATCACTTAATTACAAAAATCTGTCACCATGCAATGAGATTATGGCAAGAAGAAAATGACTTCATTAGCCCAATTTATTTTTCTGAATAAAATGACTTAATCTGGTTACAAAAATCTGGTTGAAATTAAGAAAATATTCTGCATCTTGGTACCTTTATTAGTTGATTTTCACCTTCTGCTAAAAAATTCTTACTGTTTTTTTTCCAGGGCAAGTGATATTTTAATTTCAATTTATTATTTAAAAGCCAAAATCATTTGAAATATCTCTTCAAAGCATATGAAAAATGAGGATGTACAAACAAAATAATATGTACCAGAAAGTCTTCTCATGGTCTAAATCCCAAATCTATAGTCTATTTTACACTGGAGTCTATAGTAGACAGCTAGTTTGGTGACTCCTTTTCTTGTTCTACAATTCTGTAATAAGTTTATTACCAAATCAAGATTTTTGGATGTAAATAATTTGAGTAAAATTCCACCTTAATCAAAGGTATAGAAAGTTAATGGTTATTAAAGCAGTGGTGTAGCAAGTTAATGGCCCCTAAAGCAGTGGTATAGCAAGTTAATGGCCCCTAAAGCAGTGAGGTAGCAAGTTAATGGCCCCTAAAGCAGTGGTGTAGAATGTTATTGGCTCCTAAAGCAGTGGTGTATCAAGTTAATTGGCCCTTAAACCAGTGGTGTAGCAAGTTAATGGTTATTAAAGCAGTGGTGTAGCATGTTAATGGCCCCTAAAGCAGTGGTGTAGAATGTTATTGGCCACTAAAGCAGTGGTGCAGCAAGCTAATGGCCCCTAAAGCAGTGGGATAGCAAGTTAATGGCTCCTAAAGCAGTGGTATAGCAAGTTAATGGTTATTAAAGCAGTGGTGTAGCATGTTAATGACCCCTAAAGCAGTGGTGTAGAATGTTATTGGCCCCTAAAGCAGTGGTGCAGCAAGTTAATGGCCCCATAAGCAGTGGTGTAGCATGTTAATGGCCCCTAAACCAGTGGTATAGCAAGTTAATGGTCCCTAAACCAGTGGTATAGCAAGTTAATGGCCCCTAAAGCAGTGGTGTAGCAAGTTAATGGCCCCTAAAGCAGTGGTATTGCAAGTTAATGGCCTCTAAAGCAGTGGTGTAGCAAGTTAATGGCCCTTAAAGCAGTGGTGCAGCAAGTTAATGGCCCCTAAAGCAGTGGTGTAGAATGTTATTGGCCCCTAAAGCAGTGGTGCAGCAAGTTAATGGCCCCTAAAGCAGTGGTGTAGAATGTTATTGGCCCCTAAAGCAGTGGAATAGCAAGTTAATGGCCCTTAAGGCAGTGGTGTAGCAAGTTAATGGCCCTTAAAGCAGTGGTATAGCAAGTTAATGGTTATTAAAGCAGTGGTGTAGCATGTTAATGGCCCTTAAAGCAGTGGTGTAGCAAGTTAATGGCCCTAAAGCAGTGGTGTAGCAAGTTAATGGCCCCTAAAGCAGTGGTTTAGCATGTTAATGGACTCTAAAGCAGTGATGTATCAAGTTAATGGCCCTTAAAGCAGTGGTATAGCATGTTAATGGACTCTAAAGCAGTGGGATAGTAAGTTAATGGCCCTTAAAGCAGTGGGGTAGCAAGTTAATGGCCCCTAAGGCAGTGGTATAGCATGTTAATGGCCCTTAAAGCAGTGGTGTAGCAAGTTAATGACTCATCAAAATATGGTATGTTTATTTGCTCATCCAGCTGAGTTATTTAGGATAAAATCTGCACATTTATAAATGGTTTGGTAAAACTATTCATTAACTTAAGGTTTAATAAATTTGCTCATCTTATAGACATTTGCTAAAATGACTCATGAAAATGAGGTACTTTGACTTAGTTCATCAAAACATAGTACAGCAAATTGGTCTTTTACCAAAATATGTCATAAATCATCCAGCATGGTGAGGCTAATATAAGGGCATTTAGGAACTGAGGTACAGTTACAGGGAGTGATATTTTTAAACATTTAGAGGAGAAACTGATCACATTAATACTCATCTTGACACCAAATCCTTGTCTAGTATAGCTGCATGGATAACCTCTATATCTATAATTTCTTTGTAAGTGAATTGTCTATCTCCATGGAAATAATAATGAAATTACAGTTTATAGCCTAATAATAACTTATCTATTCACAAAACAGCTGCTGTCCTCACACAACAATTACATAAAGTTGCCAGCTTTGATTTAATGGTAAAGAGTCCAGTGTCATCCCTCTTATGTCATGCATGATACATGTATTACTGCTCTATCAAAATAACACCTCATCAGCATAACATTGATATACATGGTTTGATTAAAGTTTTGGGGAAAGGTACAGTAAAACTACTACTTTAGACCACTCAGACTTTCCCTGATAAACAATCACATTTGGTTATTACAGTCTAGTAGTATCTAGCTGAGGTACAGTATTACCACCACTTATGATGACCCCTATAATATGGACTTTCACCAATCAACAACCACATTTTGTTTCAAATTTATATAAAGTCTGTATAACCAGTCCTGCCCTGATGAATGAGAAAAAGATATTCACTAATAAAAAAACCAAATCTGGTTATTGAAGTCACATATGTCTGAGGTGCTGTCTTTCTGACCTCTCCCGAAACACGGAATTATTTTCTAATAAACAACCACTTTTGATCCCAGTAGTCTCATTTATCTGTGATGATTTCCCTCATAATCATGATGGCTTGATTTGCTGTTACATGGCACAGCAACACAAAAATAGTAGCAATCTTGGGCTCATCCACTAGTAGAATGCGGACCTCCATTAATTTGGTTTTAGTAACCAATGTGTCCATGCTGCTCCAGGCTTCATTAGTTGCCTCTTATGACACAAAATAGCACATCAGACCTATTCTATAAATATTATGACACATGATAAAATACATCAGACCTATTCTACATACTTTATGACACACAACAGATTACAGCAGACCTATTCTACATACTTTATGACACACAACAGAGTACATCAGACCTATTCTACATACTTTATGACACACAACAGACCATATCAGACCTATTCTACATCCTTTATGAAACACAATAGAACACCTCAGATCAATTCTACATACTTTATGACACACAACAGATTACATCAGACCTATTCTACATACTTTATGACACAACAGACCATATCAGACCTATTCTACATACTTTATGACACACAACAGATTACATCGGACCTATTCTACATACTTTATGCCACACAACAGATTACATCAGACCTATTCTACATACTTTATGACACACAACAGAGCACATCAGATCATACTTTATGACACACAACAGAGCACATCAGACCTATTCTACATACTTTATGACAAACAGCAGAACACAAGAGACCTATCCTACAAACTTTATGACACACAACAGAGCACATCAGACCTATTCTACATACATTATGACACACAACAGACCATATCAGACCTATTCAACATACTTTATGACACACAACAGAGCACATCAGACCTATTCTACATACATTATGACACACAACAGACCATATCAGACCTATTCTACATACTTTATGACACACAACAGAGCACATCAGACCTATTCTACATACTTTATGACACACAACAGATTACATCAGACCTATTCTACATACTGTATGACACACAACAAAGCACATCAGATCTATTCTACATACATTATGACACACAATAAAGCACATCAGATCTATTCTACATACATTATGACACACAACAGAGCACATCAGACCTATTCTACATACTTTATGACACACAACAGATTACATCAGACCTATTCTACAAGGGGCCCCGAGTGGCCGAGTGGTCTAAAGCGTGGTCTAAAGCGCTGTCCGTTACGGATCACTGCCATCTCACCTCTGTCTGCCTGGGTTCGAGTCTAGGATTCATCGAATGTGGATATGTGAGAAAGCTTGCCAGTAGCTTCTCGTGGGTCGGTGGTTCTTTCCGGTGATTTCCCGGTTTCTTCCTCCACCATTAATACTGGCCGCCATGAATAGCCTATCGTGTGCTGAAAAATGGCGTTAAGCACAACAACTACAACTACTACAACTACCTATTCTACATACTTTATGACACACAACAGATTACATCAGACCTATTCTACATACTTTATGACACACAACAGATTACATCAGACCTATTCTACATACATTATGACATACAGCAGAGCACATTAGACCTATACTACATACTTTATGGCACAATAGTCCATATCAGACCTATTCTACATACTTTACAAGGTTTGACTTAACTTTTGTTAGGTAGGAAGCCTGCTTTTGAAAACTGGTAGTACTTCTTACTGACAGAAGGTCCTGCTCATTTAAAATTAGAGTTACTGAAAAAAAATGGCTGCTATTGCATGACTGGTTATTTCACTCTCTACCTTTGGTACATTTTTTTATAACAATAAAGTGAATTTAAACCTAAGAATAGATACTAAATATCTGAATTAAGAAAATTAAATAAACTAGAATGAATTTGAAGTTAAATTCATACATGCCAACACCTGGTGAGGAAAAAACGTAATCCAAGTGGACAAAAGTTGTAATTTGAGCAGAAAAAGCATAATCAACATATAACATAATAACATTCAATGCACATATGTACAAAGCACATGTATATTTTCCTCAATTTTGGCATCTGGAAAATTCTGTTTAAACAAGGGACCAAACTTGTATTCTAACACTAATTGTAGTCAGTGTTCTATTAAGAACTCTGTAAATAATGCCCCTGCAATTTATAAAAATTTGTTTCTACAATTTAGTTCAGCTGTAAAAAAAGAAGTAACCTTAGTACTGGAGTTAGCAAAATAGGCCTCTTTCCTTACACTAAGACCAAAATTAAAATCCTTTCCACACAGCCTGAAGCTACCCAAGAATGGCTTTGTATTGTGTTATTCATGTATTCATCTCCGAGTCGTTATTTGTCTTTTCTAATTCATCTATGAAATCATTTTTGCTGTAACATATGAATCAGCTAGAATAAGGTCTCACTGGATAGTTTCCTATTTTGACACCCCCCTAATTTTTAAGGTAGAAGGCATGAGCCTGATTATCACAACCCTAGCATTTATAAACTCATACATAAGCTAAATCTGTAATGTGGTTTACATTTACTTTGAGTTAGGCTTGTAAATGGGTTGCCTTGTTGGTGACTGCCTGTCACAGTTATACTAGCACTGGAGATCAAATGCGTAACTTAGTCTGCAAATGTGCATCCAACTTGGCTTAAGTATTTACATGTGTCTGCTTCAGAGGTAAATATCTAAAAATCTACATGGTTGAAGGGTGATGAAAAGTATATTAATTTGTTATAGTACTAGTGAACATTCAAGATCAATAAGGTACATACTGACTCTGTGAGCCTGCTTCTCACAGGAACAGGTTGAAAATAGCTCTTTTCTGTCAAAAATGAATGTAAAAAAGAGGGGTTGGTGGTAGTATAGGTTCAGTATCAAAACCACCAGTTGCTTAAGGAATTAACCTTAATACCTTAGTCAGAATCTTACAAGCATCCTTTCAACAAAAATCATTAGTTAGTTTTTATTTGTATCTTTATTGTAAAATTATGATCAATTTTCTGCAATAGGTCATTGTCGGATGAAAATTTGGCAAAACAACTGTCCGGTGAGACCTAAATAGGATGACTTTTACTGCCAAAATGCCTACAAAATGGTTCTGTATCTCAAATTTTTTTTTTAAACAAAGAAAATGTGAGTAATGATTAAAAATCAGAAAATCAGTCTTTTCTGTCCAAAGCTAGAGAGCTGCTATAAATAGAAACAGGTCAACATTTTAAAAGTACAAACCAGCATGTTTCTTGAAAATAGGGCAGCTGCCATAAATAGAACATAAAACTTGGGAGAAAGTCACCCCTAGTCTACAAACAAGTGTACTTTTATGTCATAGTGACACAAAAGTTGTCTTTTCTAGAATACATTCTGTGCAATTCGTGGGAAGTATTTTTTGGGAGGGGGATATACCGAAAAAGCATAATCCAAATACATGTATGCGTATGGCATAATTTAGTGAAAAAAGCGTAATGATTATGCCAAAAGTGTAATGGTTGGCATGTATATAAATTAGTGGTTTATATGTTTAAAATGTTATAAACTGAACAGATCTAAATTTAAATTTCTGGTTTGATAATTTAAATATTTGGTTTAATAGTTTAAATTCAATAGTATAAAATGAATGTTAATAATGTTTAACTTGCATTTAAAGGAATGTATACAACTTCTGCCTCTTTGTTAGATGAATCATTGGAGACAAGAATAACAACTGCCAAAAACTGAAAATGATATGGTCCTGTTCTAACCCTTTGAGTATTGTCAACCGTCCTGATAAATTTCTGACAAAACTGCTTATTTCCCAACTTGTCCAACCCACATAATTTCATTTAGTCCATGTTTTATGACAAAATGAGCATTTCTAAACATGATGTTGTATTTCAAAGGCTGCCTTTTTCAGCCATTTTACCTTTAGAAGAGCCTGTGGCTACCTTCATGGCTTTCTCTCTCAATCTACGGATCACTGGCATCTCACCTCTGTCTGTGTGGGATCAAGTCTAGGATTCAACGAATGTGGATATGTGAAAAAGCTTGCTAGTAGCTTCTCGTGGGTCGGTGGTTCTTTCTGGTGATTTCCCGGTTTCTTCCTCCACCATAAATACTGGCCGCCATGAATAGCCTATCGTGTGCTGAAAAATGGCATCAAGCCCAACAACAACAAAATTAATGTTCCTGATCATATCAGATGCAGAACAAACTGAACGTGTCATCTCATCCTTCTCCCTGTTGTTAGTCATTGAAATTCCTGCTTCAATGTATCTTGGAAATTTCATCCTCTTTTGGTTTTTAACATTACGCACATTGTATTTCGAGTTTCTCTTCTTTTTCAGTGGGTTGGAAGGGGGTAGAGAGACATTATCAAAAAATCAAAAATTCTCCATATTTTTCAGCTACACAAAACCACATAATGAAATGTCAATTGCCTAAACTCTTAATGCTCTTATATGAGTAAGTAAATGCCTCGAATGACAATTTACCTTAACTGCCCAATGCCTCGAATGACAATTTACCTTAACTGCCCAATGCCTCGAATGACAATTTACCTTAACTGCCCAATGCCTCAAATGACAATTTACCTTAACTGCCCAAACAATAATAATTTGGTTTGATGGTGTAGACTTGATCTTTGCTCTTTTTAACATGGGTTAGACATAATTTTAATATCCACAATTTAAAATAGCAGGCCCAATGGACCACCCAGATTAAGGAAAGTGGTGGTCCTTCTGAAAATCAGGTGGCTCTAGGCCTTATTGAGACCTGCATTAGTTTCAAACACTGCTTTATGACACTAAAACATATTAGACTTACAACCTTTATGATATGCAATATAGCACATCAGACCTAATTAGTCTACATTATTTGTGACATGCAATATAGCATATCAGACCTAATTAGTCTACATTATTTATGACATGCAATATAGAATATCAGACCTAATTAGTCTACATTATTTATGACATGCAATATAGCATATCAGACCTAATTAGTCTACATTATTTATGACATGCAATATAGCATATCAGACCTAATTAGTCTACATTATTTATGACATGCAATATAGAATATCAGACCTAATTAGTCTACATTATTTATGACATGCAATATAGCACATCAGACCTAATTAGTCTACATTATTTGTGACATGCAATATAGAATATCAGACCTAATTAGTCTACATTATTTATGACATGCAATATAGCATATCAGACCTAATTAGTCTACATTATTTGTGACATGCAATATAGAATATCAGACCTAATTAGTCTACATCCTTTATGACATGTACAATGGCACATCAGATTTATACTACAGTCTTAAGCTGGCAGGCAGGGAGTACAACATCGCTTGAAAACAGCTAAAACTTACTGCAGCTAAATTAAAGTCTTGATGTAGGTTTTTACTGCTGGGTGTTCGGCTGGTAGGTTGCGGAGCAATAGGAATGCTAACATCATCAACATCATCTTCTTCTTGCCGTCCCCGCTGAACATTGGGTGGAGTCTCGGGACCAGGAGGCTTTGGCTTTTTATTTTTTTTCTTGTTTCTGGATTTTGGCACTGGTTGCTCAGCTGGAAAAATTAAACAAGGGACAATTAGCCCCATAAACTTCAACAAAACAAACTGCAGTATTGACCCTACAAATCAGACATTTGTACTTTATCATCTCCTGTGGTAATTGTTAAACTGCTCTGCCTCTTTCCATTGTCTTAACACTATTTACACCTTACCTAAGACTGTATGTTAAAGACAGATGAATAAATTAAATCACAAAATAATTTTTTTTGATCTTCAAATCTTCTGAATTGATATGAAAAATTAAAACATTACAAGCACCATATATACTTGCTAATAAGTTGAACCTGTTGAATGTGCTGGCATATTAGGGGCCCTGTTGTTTGCAGCTTAACTCATATAAGTGAGGATATATGGTAAGTTAAAAAAATCACAGTAAAAAAAGGCAAATTATCTAGTTTTACTGTGACATATGGATGTTGGCTATGTATGGTGATTTGTCAGTAACACAGAAAAGGAACACTTGGGTGAGGTGTAGGGTATGTTAATACAGTAAACTGCAAATTTCTATGTTACTCTTGCCTGTAATTTTGCCTTCCAGAAATTTATTTTTAAAAAGAAAATAAAACATCAATAACATTTTGGATATTTCTATGGTAAAGGTCCAATCAATGACTGAAATAAAAGAAATGAGAAATCGGAACAATATAAAATGCCAAGTGTTTCAATTCAACAGAAAAAAGTAGTACAATTGATTGCTTGTAAAACTGATAATAATAAAGTCAACATAAAGAACTATACCTACAAAGTATACACATAACCTTATGTCCAGTTTAATCAGTCTCATTCATACTTGTGGATGCTGCAGTAGCTAAGCTTGCATAGTCAGACTGGTAATCCAAGGGTTGCAGGTTCAATACCTGCTTGAACCAGTGGAGGTGATTTCATGATTCATTTAGATAGACACTTAGCTTCCTTTTCCTGGCATGATATAGCCATAATGTTTTAAAAGTACCATTGAAAGAGACCAAGCAAGTAGCCAAAAACCAACCCTTCCTTACCTACTACATAATTCATATAAAAGTAAAGTAAACCATCTCATATGATACTTAGGAATGGTTCCTTGAGCAACAAAATGCAACTAACATTTTTTTTTTACAATATATTTATCCACAGCATGTTTTCCATGAAATATGAAATTAATACATAATAAATGCACAAGAAGTTGTAAATGTTTGTTTGTGGTTAGTACAAATTATGCTTCATCTGAAGAAAAACAAGAATGGCAGAATAAAAATAAATTTATGTAACTCTGCATTTAGACATGCCAATAACTCAAATGAATCAAGCAAAAATATAACTTATGTAAAATATCAAATATTGTACTGGTTAATTTTGTTTAAATACAGAAATATGGCATGTATGACTGGTAATCTAATAAAATGAATTAAACATAAACTTGTTAATAGGTTTTAGCATAAAATCTATAACCAGTCTAGTAAATATTTTAATTGCAATTACTCAGCCATGCATGCTTTAAATTAGAAAAGAATAAAAGTAAAGAGTTCTTAAAGTTTTAACTGTAAACTTGATATGAATATTTTTATTCAAAACTGAGATGAAAGTAATTACAATGGATAATAACTATGAATTTAAAAAACACTGCATACTTATTCTCTGATGGAAGCATCAGTTCATTTTGAGTCACCCCAATATGATACAATAAGGAATAACAGATTCCCTACCCTTAAAGTGTGTACATGAAAGTGAAAACTAATGTCCTGATTTATGGTGATTGAATAAACATATGTCAAACCTTAATCCATTCTTTTGAAACAATAATGTTTATTTTTTAAATTTATGCCATGTTTTAATCTTAATTATCTTTAATTATCCATCACATATCAATCATACTTTTATCATATTATTCAGATTTTACATTTATTGGGGCACTGTCATGCTTCCAAATATTTCAATCAGGAAAACTACATCATCATAAATGTTCAAATGAAAACAATAGCTTAAAATGTTCATGTTTAAATCCACTCATGTATTTATTTGTTTTAAATGTTCATTGGGGCCCTGAGTAGCCGAGTAATTTAAAGCTCACACCATTATGGATCACTGCCATCTCAGATATCTGCGTGGGTTCAAGTCTTGGACTCAGCCAATGTGGGTATGAAAGAAAGAAGTCTTGGACTCAGCCAATGTGGGTATGAAAAAAAGCTTCAGAGTAGCTTCTCATAGGTTGGTGGATCTTTCCAGGGTTTTCCCTGGTTCTTCCACCACCATTTTTACTGCCACCATGTATAGCCTATCTTGTGCTGGAAAATGGTTAAACCCTATAATAACAATAATATAAAAGTTAATATATGGATCCACTCATGTATACACAATTGTTTCAATGTTTATTTTAGATCCAATAATGTATGTCTTAAATATTCATGCACATACATACATACATACATACATACATACATACATACATACATACATACATACATACATACATACATACATACATACATACATACATACATACATACATACATACATACATACATGCATGCATACGTACATACCTAAGTACATACAACATACATACATACATACAATAAAAACATCTTCCATTGTAATATTTCAATGTTTCTGTTAACAGATAATGAATTCTGGTTGCCTTTATTGCACTTAGTTTTTTTCCTAAAATTATGCCACAGTGTACACAAGCTGCTATTGGTGATAAATGTGAACAGTATCCATACATCACCATGGACTATCCCTGAATGATATAATTACTTTATATTCTATAAATTCTGGGCAAGTTCAGGAAATGTGGCTGATATTTTGCTGCTTAATCTGTTTGAATGGACTTAAAATGTTAATAAAATCAGCCAATTAAATGCTAACATGTCTCAGTCATCACTAACTGATGATCATCATAGAGTATTAACAAAATCAACCAATTGTACCTCAGCATGTCTCAGTCATCACTAACTGATGATCATCATAGAGTATTAACAAAATCAACCAATTGTACCTCAGCATGTCTCAGTCATCACTAACTGATGATCATCATAGAGTATTAACAAAATCAACCAATTATACCTCAACATGTCTCAGTCATCACTAACTGATGATCATCATAGAGTATTAACAAAATCAACCAATTATACCTCAACATGTCTCAGTCATCACTAACTGATGATCATCATAGAGTATTAACAAAATCAACCAATTATACCTCAACATGTCTCAGTCATCACTAACTGATGATCATGGACACTAAGTATTAAGAAAATCATCTGATTAAGCCCCAACATGTCTCAGTCATCACTAACTGATGATCATGGACACTAAGTATTAACAAAATCATCTGATTAAGCCCCAACATGTCTCAGTAATCACTAACTGATGATTATGGACACTGAGTATTAACAAAATCATCAATAAAGCCCCAACATGTCTCAGTCAAAATTTACCTATGATTCAGATTATATTAACATATACAAACTGCAGAATTGAGTTAGACTGTTTCAAAATATAAAGATTTGATAACAGGAATTAGATCAATACATCAATTCTTATAACCTCTGAAAATCTTGATGTTCCTTAAAAAAAATCCTTGAATTTTTTTAAATACTGCTATATTTTTGTAACTCTTAGTTCATGGTTTTATCTATTTTTTTTTAAATTTTTATCATTGGCTGTAAATTGTACATATTATCTTAAAATTTAAATTTTGCATATGTGACTAAGGTCTGTGTTATAAATATCAACAGCATAAACTTAAACAGGATCTATAAATAGAACAGCATAAACTTAAACAGGATCTATAAATAGATGCTTATGTGTGTTGACATTTACTAATAATAATCTTAATAATAAGACTTATTAATGACTTAAATTAATTTCTCATTGGATAATAAGGTTTTAACATTTCTAGAAGAATTAAGTAATTTTCTATTTTTGGGCAAGGTCACATAAAAAGGCAATCTCAAATAAATTGAGATGTAAGATCTGTCACATGGGGTATATTGTGAAATATGTTCATAACAGAAGGTGTACTAGTAGCAGTTGGATTCATTTCTGTTTTGAGTCATCCTCATTTCTTGTGCTCCTGTCAGTAGAAGTGTTTTATGTTGTAGTTGGAGATTATTTGAAATGGAAAACATTTTTCTGGACTGTTTATTGAAAACAGAAAGAGTTTAATATCTGGAACATAATGTTATTTTGAATCTCTTGTTAATTATTCAAAGGATGTCTGGACAATGCAATTTTGATGTTAGGATTCTTGAGAGACCAGTCAATTTCTGGTCTTTAAATTGGTATGAAACTTTTCATTTATTTAGACTTTCATAGAACCATGTAAAGATTATTTTGGATTGATTTCATAATACTGTAAGTTCTCACATCTTCATTTGGGGCCCAGAGTGGCCAGTGGTCTAAAGCAATGTCCATTATGGATTACTGTCATCTCACCTCTGTCTGTGTGGGTTCCAGTCTAGGATTCCGTGAATGTGGATATGTGAGAAAGCTTGCCAGTAACTTTTGTGGGTTGGTGGTTCTTTCCGGTGATTTTCCGGTTTCTTCCTCCACCATTAATACTGGCTGCCATGAATAGCCTATTGTGTGCTGAAAAATGATGTTAAGCCCAACAACAACATTTTCATTTATAATATTGATAATTAAATAATTTGTTAAGTTTTGCAAAACTTGGTGGTTCTGCTTTTTTCTGTTACTTAGTTGGTGACCATTGAGGTCATAACAATACTACAACTCCTAATATGGTGAAAGCACTTAAGATGTATCTGAGCCAAATCACTCAGACTGTTTAATAGAGTTTACTTATGAAATATAATTATATGTATTAACCCTCTATGTAGACCAAACCAACTACACTAAAAACAGGGAGTGGTCAGGCTTGTGAATTGTTTCTCTTGCTGCCAATTAACAACACTTTTATTTAATTTTATAATTAGGGTAATCAGGTCATTTCATCCCTTGACTGTGCTCTATTAAATCACCCATTTATGTTTACAGGTGAAACATTCTGCTGTTTACACTCAAAACTGAAAGTGTGTTAAAATAAAAAAAAATGACAGCCTTAAAAAATATATATACACATATATATAATTATTATACAAAGGAGGTATATAAAGAGAGTCAATTAAGAAACAGTCTAAAACATGGTAGTGAGAATCAAACAAAGCAGCAATATTTTTCACAAAATTAATATTAAATATTCAAAATACTCAAAATTCAAGTATATTTTAATAAATTGTTTCAGATTTAATTCTTTAATGAATTTATCAGAATAATAATTTTTAGTTTTATAAATTGATGGTACCCAAAACTTAGAATGATGTAAATTGAAAAGTCACAAAAAATGAAATTCAACATCAAATAGAAATACCGGTAGGAATACTTTTAAATGGTATAATGGTCAGATATTCAAGTACCAAAAGACAAAAGTAACAGTTTAATAGAGTACTATGTCACTGTTGCTAAGCAACATTGCCCAGAGAACATTAACAATACATTCTGCCTTATAGATATCTTCAATGTCTCAATACAATTCCTCCACAATATTTAGCTAAAGTAAAAGATAAAAAATGAAGTCATTTTGCAGGATTCTCAGTGATGACTGACTGACCTCAAAATTGATTGTCACCTTCTTGCCTCAAATGCAAGTAATACTTAACAATTTTATTTATGGTTTGTGGCAGAGTTTTGAGGGTTTTTTTGTAGAATATATTTTCTTTTTTTTTTGAGGCCTTAAGAGTTTAGCCTTTGACCTGTTAAGTTGATAATTTGTTTCTTATAGACCTTGAACACTGAACTCTAAAATCAACAGGACTTTTTTCCCCTTAAATGCAAATACTTTACTAAGTTTGTTCAAAGAATCTGATATTGAATTAAAGTTTTTGTAGAAACAGTTTTCATTCTTTCATTCATTGTGACCTTGACTTTTTGACCTCTTGTCCAAAATCAATGCTTCTATTATTTGATACTAAACATAGTTTATGTTGTGATCATATGGGTGAAAGTGTATAGGCACTGGGGTATTTTTATTATGGATATCCATGCGGTGTTCTTTTATTCTGGCATCTAATTGTCTATAGCCATGTTGCATAGAATCCACTTTGCAAGAAATGTTATGCTCCTGCAGTCTAAAAACAATTCAAGTTAAATCTTTACAGCAAGCTCACCCCATGGTGTTAGGGACATTAATCATTGGTGGTCTAGCTACACCCTCTACCTAGTGAGAAGGTAGGCATTTGTGTTTATGCAAATTAATTAAATGATTATTTACAAGACTTATTAATTAGTTTTAGATTTCAAAAATGTTGATGATATTAGAGACAAGATAGTAGAATAAGTTTCTTTAACTAGCAAGAATAATTTGTATATTGTTTTAAAAGAAATATATATTTTATACTTGAATTCTGACAATCTTTACCAACCCTTCTCTATAAACTTCATTTATTTAAGATTTAAATTTTGATGGAGAGGTTTAAAGTGAGTGCAAGTCTGATCAGATATATTATAATCATTTATATGTTTTTAAATCAACTTCTGGACAACTCATTAGTGAGATATCAAATGTTTAGTTTATTGTTGGAAACAAATTCTGTGTAACAGAAACAAGCCAGTTAAAGAAATATTATATCAGTAGTCTCTTGTGCAGTTCTCTAGGACTAGATATATACTGAGCTTTTGAATTCAAATAGGAGGTGTGAATTTTGAGACAGTGAAAAATAAACATTAAAGAAATATGTAGCCTAAACATTTGTTTTGTTTGCTCTACCAGCTAATTCCTCAAAGTAGCTGCCACCCACCCACAACAGTAACACATGACAACTATTAGTTACACATCACAGCTACAGCAGTTTGGAGCAGCATTACTACATTTTTGAGTTTCACCCTCTTCTATGCCACAGAGATGGCCAGTAAGTAATTAACATTATGTGAACTGTTAACTTTGAAGTATATTTGAGTTTTGCAAATGTCCTACTAAATATCTTAGGTTATGTGCTTTTTTAGCCACAAATATGTATATTAATAAAGAATATATCTGACCACCAGTGCACATGCATATGATTTGCACTTGGTTCATTCTTAGATTTTTTGCATGCCTATATGGACTTTTCTTTTTGTAAACTTCTGTGTGTGTGTGTGTGTATATATATATATATATATATATATATATATATATATATATATATATATATATATATATATATATATATATATATATATATATATATATATATATATATATATATATATATGTGTGTGTGTGTGTGTGTGTGTGTGTGTGTGTGTGTGTGTGTGAGTGTGTGTGTGTGTGTGTGTGTGTCACTAACATTACAAAGCATTTTCAAGACCTATGGATCCCTTCAAAAAGGTCAAGGACACAAAGCAGAGAAAAGTTACAACACATGCACTTTGGATAAGTTACCTCTGTCAGGACTGTAATCACTAAATGTGTGTGAGACAGAAAGAGGCTGATGTATGTGTGTTTAAACTTTAACAAAATAAAATTATATGAATTAAATTGCTTTTGTTTGACCTAATTTCTGAATTGCAATAAATCATTTATGTATTGAAAACAGTTTTTTTTTAAACATCTAGATATGTGGCATTTGGACAGTAAGCATTATTAGTGCAAGGTGTTTGTATAAATCCCATTAGCAATGACCTAATTAAGCCAAAAACAAAAATCATGCAATTCCAGTATTATGATTCCACTGAATGCTTGAGTAAATTCCAAAAATTTCCTCAACATCTAATCTTACATTTTCATTTTGAACACCTGAGACAGTTTTACCTCCATCCAATACATAACCAAGTGTTGTAACTAAGAGTACTACTAGTACATAAGTATTTTACCATATATACTCATTTTATAAGTTGAATCAAACTGCACACCAACAAAGATCCTGATCTGCCATGTCATAATGTGCCTGCAAATCTGGGTCTATGTTGTTTGTTCTACTGATTACCCCCAACAAACTAAATGGAACAAGATCTGCCAGTGCCTTATGTGACTGCAGATTTGGGTCTATACACTTTGCAGTTGGACTCTACTTATGAGTGGGTATGTAATGTTAATTAAATTGACCAGATATTTTCCTTGAAAGCACCTGAACACCTGACAGTTCTTGTAGGCTACTCTGCTTAGAAGTGCAGGGGGCTCCAATGGGGAAAATGACATGCAACAGATAGTAATTAGGATCTAGAAAATCCCCACCCATAGTTCTCTTCCACAAAATGAGACATACATTTTATGAAGTATGTGAAAAACAAAATCATACCCATCAGTTGTCAGTCATAGCTGATAAATGCTGTTTTTTTGTGATATTATGTGGGGTTTTCTTATAACAATTCTTATCAAAAATCCCTTTGAGTTCACAAAAGTACATGTACTGGAATTTTTCAGATGTAACTAACATGTGTGCATATATATATATATATATATATATATATATATATATATATATATATATATATATATATATATATATATATATAGTGTGTGTGTGTGTGTGTGTGTGAGTGTGTGAGTGTGTGTATGTGTTTAGTTCATATAGACCATGTTTTGGGTTTTTTGTCTTCCCCAATTTATCCCAATTTTTATCCATAATCATATAATGGGTAATGACTGACACCAGAAAAGTATAAATGTTCAGAAAGTAAATTAAACAAGATCCATGAGTTTCAACAGAAATGCAACCCAAACATATCAAAAGTTATGTAAAGTAAATTGACATAACACTAATCATTGTTTCTGGAAGCAGCTACTGGTGTTTTTAACTACAAAATACTGAACTATGTATAAGGTCATCATACCATAGAGTTGATCTTCAAGTTTATTTTCTTTCAAACACAAGTGTGTATTTTATGAACAGGGTATTCACACAACATAGATATTGTCTTATATAACATTGAGCAGAACTAAATGTAATGGAATCTGAATTTAGGTGCATGCATTTGTTGTTATACAGTCTGCATCACATGACCATAACCAGGTCAAGATGGTAATCACTGATGAAGCAGTAATTAAATGCAAAAGTCAAAACTCCCTCACTGCATTATTTTGCTGGCTTTGATTAAAGTTTATGGAAGCCATTTTCTTGATCACACTTCTAATAAATGAAATCATTTTATGGATCTGTTAATTAATCAGTCGACAATAAGGAAGTGAAATTAATCAAAGCATGTAAAATCACTTCCATGGCCACGGATGATTCAATCAATTAAAATGTCTAAATTTTAAATAATGTACACTGAACAAGTAGTCCACATGTAAATGTTACTATGTCACAGGATCAAGAAACATCAATTAGCTAATGAAAAACATACAAGAATCTTACCATATTCTTAAGATAATATTTTTTTCTGGTCATTTCCTTTCCAAAACATTTATGAAAATTCAGGTGCATACAGGATTATATTAGATACAGCATTTGCTGAATAAATTATTCCAAGAACACACATATATACACACATGTACACACACAAACACACACACACACACACACACACACACACACACACACACACACACACACACACACACACACACACACACACACCTAAATGAAAAAAAAATTGTTTGGGGACAATTGAGCTCCACAAGATGGTATGATCTGTAGTTCAAACTTACTGGTTGAATCATCTTGTTCCTCCTCACTGTCAACAAATCCTGAATTTAACTGAGCCATTGCCTGTTGACCTTAGAATGTCTATCTCCCTGGCTTACCAAAAGTCCACCCAACCTAGATAATTTATCACATTATCACACTATGCTATGGACCCCTATTAAAAACTTCCTCAATGAACATTACCATAGCACTATGCTACATGTATAGTTGCAGTTCTTGATAGTACTGTCTGGAAACGGGGTCTTTTTTACCACAATGCCAGGTTGGAAACCTTACTATTGCTATAGCCTGTCCTTCACTTCAAAGCAGTATCTGCCCTAAATACTGTCTGAAATCACTTCAATCAAAAGCCAACACCAATAAGTTTTAACTGTTGCATAGTTCAATGTACTGCTGAATTAACTGTGACTGTGGTGTTATTGTACTGATAAACCAGGTCCAAATAGGTAAATTAGCATTTCAAATCAGTCATTCAAATGAATAAAACTTATAAAGTTCTCAATCTTTCAGTCAAGAAATATATACAGCCTATGATAATGGTCCATTCTATGGATAAACAGGATCAAACTGCCATAAGGTTATTACACAGGAAGAATATTACATGCTGTGTGATGACTCTGACTGGACTGTATTTGAATTCCCACTTAAATCAATAAATGCAACACAACTCATAGCTTCCTGCAATTAAGCTATGCAGCTTGGTGATTTGTCAGTAAGATCTATTTAAAACTGAATGCAGTCTTTGTAACTACACAATGAAGTCTTTGTTGGAGACTAGTATTTAGAATGATACTGATGTCAGATAATTGGTCCATGAGATATCTGATAACATAATATGCTGTGAAATATTTGAATTAATACAATGAATCGGATTAGTAACATCCAGCTGTCAATTTAATTTTACATGCAATATTTATGTATACATTACAACTGACATGAAATGATGGTATATACTGCCAGTAAAACTGAGCATATTAATCTGTTGTATCCAACACTATGACATATGTCTTGTCTTTCATACTGTTAAATAGAAATGTGATAATGGAACACATATGCCCTTCCACAGTGACTTAGACACAGAACTATACTTAGGTGGCACTCACCAGTTATTATGCACTTTTGAGAGAGTGATGTATGTAAGGTGAAGTTGTTTGCATTTTAAACATGCACAGTGGAGAGAATGTTGGCATACTTATATGCTACTTTCATGTAATGTGGATGAAATTTCTTTGGATATTGTACTTTTGGACATTTTAAATGATCTTAGGACACTGCTAACTAAAATGACTGCTCTCTTGTGCTCCAAAAATCACCTGAATATGTCTAAAGTATACTATTCTTGGCAGCTATTAAAATATGGAAAATTTATTTTGCCAAACTAGACAATACCATCAATCATACACCAAAATAAAGGAAATTAAAGGTATTTTAAACAATACCTAAGATATACAAAGTCTTGTTTAAATAGCCAGTATAACTATTGAGGAAACCTGGGGAAATTCTTTTTCTGTAAAATTCTAACCCTATGCTAAATATGAAACTGTAGAGCGCCACCTTAACTAGAGAAACATACATAAGAATGGATGGAGAGAAGGATGAATGGATATGTGTCATTGGCTGTGAAATGCAACCTTGTATGGTATCTGAAAGTTTGGTAGCCTTTACATCACATCATTCACTGTATTCTATACCTACAATGACTTTCCAAGTTACAAAGTCTGCCAATGCACAGAAAAGCTAATAAATGACTTACCTTACTTAATTATTGAGCTAAAAATGACTTACTTTAATTAACTATTGAGCTAATAAATTAGCTTAATTAATTACTGAGCTAGTGATTGACTTGCCTTAATGAATGAGCTAATAAATGACTTGTCAGCACCTTTATTAATGAATGAAATAAAAAATGACTTACCTTAATAAAAGTATGAGCTTTTGCCTGACCCAGACTAAACGAGTTTTGGGGGTGCTCACTAGTTAGTTATGTAAGGTGAATTTGTTTGCATTTAAAACATGGGCAGTGGAGAGAAAGTTGGCATACCTTTATGCTACTTTGATGGAATGTGGCTGACATTTCTTTGGATGTTGTACTTTTGGAAATTGTAAATGACCTTACCACACTGCTAACTAAAATGACTGCTTCCTTGTGCTCCAAAAATCTGCCTAAATTTGTCTAAAGTATATTTTCAGTGAAACCCAGAGAAATTCTTTTCTTTGAAATTCTAACCCTATGCAAAAAATTCGAAACTGTAGAGTGCCACCATATGGATGACACATCATATCATATAACCAAGTCAGAGTGAGTGAGCTCTATTAGATATTGTGAAACTCTTTAAAACAGAAACCTCAGTATACTGAAAACCTCTCAAAACCCATCTTTTTATAGCCCTAATTGTTTCCTTTCTTAATATCATCGATTTTTCTCTAGTAAATGTTGACAGACAATTCTGAATACTGCAACAAATTAAATTTTACACAAATTTTAAATCCATAAAATGGAAACTCAATTCAAACTTTGAAATATATATTAGCTGTTAATTTCTGGAGACATGCTGTAATAAATTAATTCCAGCTTGCTGGTGGACTGATTTGTGAGAACCAGAAAATGTGCCAACATAGATTAGGGCTGACAATAAGGTAATTTAAGTCTTTGCACCACCTCAGTTTTTAAGTTTAATTACATGTATTAATAACTAAATGCTTATAGGTAAGCCATACAGAAAGATTATGTTTATCTGCTGATTATCCAACTGTACATAATGATATTCATTTGTATACAGTATTAATATAACATTATTTGCTTCTTGTTTTATAAATTATATATCAGGACTTTATTAACCTAGCATATGCTGACTTCTTGAAGAGTTACTGAGGAACACCAGAAAATCAGTACACTAATAGACATTCACTCCACTGATTTTCAGTGAAGAAAATTCATTCATACATGTATTTAAGTCATGTAGGAGTCAAATGACTTTCAAAGTCCTACCAGCTAACATGATATCACATTTGTAGCCTCATGACCAGGGTATAATTTGTACATTGGAGGCTAGATATCAAAAACATCAGCTGCATTGTCTAGTGGTTATAACTGGCTGTCCAGACAGCCTTAGTGAACTTTATAAATGAATTACTCTGCTGAACAGACTGTGAACCTTATGAATTATATCAAGTATTTAAATACCCTGGAGTATCATCCATAATTCCAAAGGACCTGTAATACAGTTATAAAAGCATATAATTTCTCAGATGTAAATAATTTGACAAGGACTGTATTTCTATGTGTAACAACTGTATTTATTCATGTGAGAGGATATCAATTTTTAGTGGGAACATATATTGTTTTGATAATTCTTCATAAAAAGATGTAATTAGAAAACAAACAAATAGCTTTCTAAACTGTGTGCACTCTTACACACACAAACACTGATGCTCTTAAACTACATTCTTTCTCTGCCACATAAAAAGTCAGAAAGACTTTTTTCACACCTGCAAAAACTTGAATAAACCAAAAACTAATCAAAACCAAAACTTTTGGGTGTTTCATGGGCTTTTGGTTCTGATGGGCTTCACTATATATATTTAATCTACCTGAGCAAAGACCTATCCTAAAAGTTGACTGTTCTTTAAAATTTAAATGCTTTTAAATACGTTTTCCTCATAGAATCGTTTTGAATTTAAAAAAATTAATTTGGTTAAAGAATCTCATACATTGAGAACTAAATAACATATGGATTTGTTAATAACTACATTAAATGTGATTCACCTATATGCATTTGTCCCTCACTATAATGCCCTTATGTATAACATAATCAAACATATTGTTATTGTTGGTGGTGTTGTTGTAGAGTATAATGCCATTTTCCACACAAAATAGGCTATACATGGCAGCCAGTATTAATGGTGGAGGAAGAACCTGGGAAACCCAGAAAGAACCACTGGCTCATGAGAAGCTACTGGCATTAGCTTTCTCACATACCCACATTGGGTGCACCTGAGACTCGAACCCAGAACCCATGCAGACAGAAGTGAGATGACAATTATTAGTAATGATGAGTGCTTTAAACCAGTCAACCACCTGTGGCCTCCAATCAAATATATATCATTATGTATAGTCATTGATCCAATTTACTCTCTGAAATATATTGGTACCTATTATGTATCCCAATACAATGAGAGCTCCCCAATAACATGGTACACTTTGATGACTTTCCCTGGATGGCATTATAATGAAAGAATAATATTTGTTCAATATAATGATACCTCCTCAATAACATAGTACACTTTGATGACTCCTCTGGATGGCATTATAATGAGGGACCACTTTACATAGATCTAGATCTGGCAACATATTATGCAACAGCAACAAAGCATCATAGACCTTGTTCTACTAGTAGTATATTACTTGACAACCAAAGGTCTAGGTCCATGTTATTTGCAAATGGGTATCAATTATGCATAGATTACTATATTACAATCTAAAGGTTTGTATCATATATTTATAACTCGTTCATGATGTTACACAGAAGGTTGGTTAAATGTATCTAAAACAATGTACTCTCCCTGACTACAGTTATGTATTTAGGTTAGTGATGACTGCTACAGTTCACATAAATGCATAATGAGAGAAAACAAGGCCTCAGAGAAATCATACATCTCAGAAGTTGCCATGCCTAGCTGATACAGATCAGTCAAGTTTATTCTAGACTTTCCCATTCTGAGCTTGGATTGGATGGGACCAGTCAGAAGAAACTCAAATATGTTTTCAAAATGACAATGGCTTTGTCTGAACTTAAGGTCAGAATGAGGTTAGCTGGATGCATAGACACTGATGAAAAAATAGAAATTTTTGAGTCTACACTCAAAGTACAATAGCTGTCCCATCTATGACTTATATTAATAAACCAACACTTGGAAAACCTAAGACTTTCTGTGACCTTGACTACCAGAAGGTTAGTGGGATGGTAGGGGTGCATGGATATGAATGAGCATTATGCAGCTCCTGATTCTACAGTACAAGTATGAAAGGTGACAGTATGAATGTGAAAGGTGACAGTATGAATATGATTGATGACAGTATGAATATGAATGGTGACAATATGAATATGAAAGGTGACAGTATGAATATGAAAGGTGACAGTATGAATATGAAAGGTGACAGTATGAATATGATCTGTGACAGTACATTGTGCATGTGATCTGGATTTTTAACATAGTTTTAATAATTTCTCAGTGGGTTCCAGATGGCCAAGTGGTATAAAGTGATCACCAATCTGGATTACTGCAATCTCGTCTCTATCTGAGTGGGTTTTAGTCTCAGGCTCGGTTAACATGGGTATGTGAAAAAGCTTGCCTGTAGCTTCTCATTGGTAGGTGGTTCTCCCCAGGGTTTTCCAGAGTTCTTCCTCCACCAGTTATACTGGCCGCCATGTTGGTGTTAAACCCTAACATCAAGCTGACTAATTCTAACACTATCCTCTTAATGCTGAGTACCAAGCGAGGCAGCTGCTAGGACCATCTTTTATAAGTCTTTTGGCCTGGTTTCCAAACGTTGACCTCCCACAACTAAATCAGATGATCTAACTACTTAGGCCACCAGATCAGTCAGTTACAGTTCAAGTATGACAGGTGACAGTATGAGTAAAACAGGTGACAGTACAAATATGTAAAACAGGTGATAGCACAAATATACTGAATGACAGTACAAGTATGATATGTGACACTATAAGTATGATAGGTGGCAGTACAAATATAATAGGAAACAGTGCAAGTATGGTTACAGAACAAAATATAATAGGTGACAGTACGAATATGATAGACATTCCTTCCTAGGTTAAAACTTATGACCAAACAAAAATCCTGACCAAATCATAATTAAGGCTGCCACCATTTCAATGAATGACACCTGTGTCTCACCATTGGTAACACCAATAGAAACATGTGCAAAATGTGCAGCATATGGCTGTAAATTATGCTTAAAAATCATTATCCTTCAATCCAGTCTTTGGGAAATTATTCCTGAGAAGATCTAATGGACATGATTTTCCATTGTGTGTTGTAAACCTACTCCATTAAAATGACATAATGTTTTGTGGTATAATTTGAGACATTGCATATGAACCCCAGATGTACCTCCACCATCATGAATTTTTGCACATCTATATATATATATATATATATATATATATATATATATATATATCTTTCACATCAATATTTCCATGTCTTCATCCTATGATCTGTATGTAAACTATAGATAATTATAGGCCTCAGATCTAATATAGCAGTGGTTTTATCTTAGTCAACAGGCCAAATTACAGGTTCTCAATACCTGACCATTGACTTCCTTCTCTTCTCTTTGTGATATGATAAATGAAATCCCCATTGCATTATTGACTTACTGACTTCACCATGGTGTGCAGTTAGTTGCCCTAATATCATAATAGTTTTAACTCACTGTTATCTTATCCTAACCAAATTGTGCCAGACTTTAAGTTACCTACTGAAAATTTGTCATTGTCTTTACAAATTATTGTTAGAAGAGCATTAGTGCATAAAATTTTGTTTATCATACCTCTGACATACAAATGCAGCTGCTGAAAATTGAGATCTCTATTATACAACACCAGCTAAAAGATTACATATTTCTGGTCAAAGCTGCTCATAAATTATCTGGGCAACACAGCTGTGATGTGTCGAATTTTGAAAACTCTTAGAAGCTTTGGTCAAAGGAATTGTATCAAAGTCAACTTAATTAAAGTAGAAAGGGCTAGAGATAGTTATATGATTATTTTCATTTCATCTCTGAAGTCAAAAGGGAATTCCTGTAACATGACCGAGTCAGATGCTATGGTACAAAAGAATGACATAAGACCTTTCCCCAAAATCGGCAGGGTTAAAGGCAGCAGCTGGCTATAGATGATAGTTCAAAAAATAATGATTAATTATGGCATGATTAGTTGTTTAGTTTTCTGGTCAATCCAAACATTCTACGAACAGGTTTAGGAAACAGTCTATTCCGATTGGTTAATATGGATTTATGGGCATAACTCTGTAAGAAATTAAAGGTTTTACTTTAGGAAAATTCAGCTTCAATCTTACTTGGAAAAGAGTGGTCAAGACTCCGGAGATGATCATGTAAGATTTGGCAGTAAAGTGGGAGAGTTTGTCTCAGCAAGTAGGCAAACTCTACATTTTGAATTCGTAAAATGTACGTCTTCATTATTGAGTAAGGGGCCAGATAGTTGTCTCAGTTAGGAGACAGACTATATGTGAGAGATTCGTGGAAACGAAACGTCAAAAGGTACCAATCTTAGTTTCCCGATTTTAATATGTTATTTCATTTGTTGATCTATTGCAAATGTATTCTTGATATGATATATGTGTGTACGGTTTCATTTTGCAGGATTTTAGTGAAATACTAGTCATGACATTTTATTCTTTGATTTTCTAATTATCAATTCATTTGGAGAATTGGCAAGATTGAATGTAATTAAAATTTCATTAGATTAGTTGAAAAGATTGCATGTAATTGAATCTTGAATACATAAGAGTGATTAGGAATTTAAATGAATTAAGCTTAAGGAATGATGGGTAATGTTTCATAGTTTATGGATCAACTCTGTTTAGAATGAGTATGACCTAACATTACATGTATACCATATACTAGTTTGTAATATTTAATTGATCACTTAAGTGTATATCTATATGCTAGTTTGTAATATTTAATTGGTGAGTAAACTATTTTAGAATAGTTAGATCTGGAGGTCTAAGCCATATGTAACTTAACAACTTAACAGAGTAAGAAGTCAAGGGGGGGTACATACGGGTTCATACGGCTGAGTTGAATTTAATTGACCATCCCTATCATGACTGAATTAAGGTCAGGACAAGCATTGACTGACTATGTAAACAGAGAAATGGTAATGTTCATTTGTTGGAATTTATGCCTTTTGTTTCTGAGCCAAATATAGATATACTTGGGAATGTGACCTATTGTCTACTGCAAGACATTTTTATTTAGTGAAGGAAACAGCTTTCCTGGATTCACATGAGAAGTCCCTGAACAATCATAGGACCAGAACAAATTCTATGCAGAAATCTAAGTCCAGAGACGATTGTTAAGTCAGAGTTCAATTGACAAGAGTCCAAGACTAAAAAGCTAGACAAAGATCACAGCAGGGATGAAGAAGTCTTGATATCTGCATAAATTAGGTTGTTGTTGTTGTTGAGCTTAACGCGCCATTTTTCAGCACACGATAGGCTATTCATGGCGGCCAGTATTAATGGTGGAGGAAGAAACCAGAAATCATCGGAAAGAACCACAAACCCACGAGAAGCTACTGGTAAGCTTTCTCACATATCCACATTCGCCATGCAGACAGAGGTGAGATGGCAGTGATCCATAATGGACATCGATTTAGACCATGAGGCCACACGGGGCTCCCATAAATTAGGTGATGAAGTCTCTCATAGTTACACTCAAAGGTCACATCTCATTGGCAATGAGGATAGCAATTTAACGTTGAAAGTAATTTTACATTTAAAGAAATTTGTATTGTCTTTTTTATTTGAGTACATGTTAGTACCATTTTTCCTTCTTTTGTAACTAAGTCATTGATTTCTTTTCATTTTAAATTCTGTTGATAAACTGATTAAATTTTTTATTTGTTCATTGAAAGGGGGCTCGTTGTGTTCATTTCTTCAATATACTTGTTCAGTGATCTGCATTCTTCTTTCTATCTATCCCCACTGGGTAAATCACACTGCGGAGGTCATTCCCTAGCAACGAACAGTAGTGAAAGAGGTTGGTGTGTTTTTTTGCACGATGCCAATTTGTCACATAAGTGCATAATAGTTTTAGCTCACTGTTATCTTATCCTAACCAAATTGTGCCAGACTTTAAGTTACCTACTGAAAATTTGTCATTGTCTTTACAAATTATTGTTAAAGAGCATTAGTGCATAAAATTTTGTTTATCATACCTCTGACATACAAATGCAGCTGCTGAAAATTGAGATCTCTATTATACAACACCAGCTAAAAGATTACATATTTCTGGTCAAAGCTGCTCATAAATTATCTGGGGAACACAGCATATATGCCAGATGGTGCTGATAATAGAAACAAAATTTATTCTGTACAAGTACCTTCCTATCATGTTTATTTAAACCAGGGATGGCAAAATATGGCCCCTGGGCCACATCCAGCCCATGACCTGATTTTATCCATTAATTTACATCATACCTAGTGGGGCTTTAAAAATCAATGATTTGGCCCACTTTTTGGAGGGAGTTTGCCCATGCCTAATTCAGACTCTTAATCCTAAATAAGACCCTGCAACTCTCTCTCTCTCTCTCTCTCTCTCTCTCTCTCTCTCTCTCTCTCTCTCTCTCTCTCTCTCTCTCTCTCTCTCTCTCTCTCTCTCTCTCTCTCTCTCTCTCTCTAAATAAATAAATAAATAAATAAATAAATAAATAAATAAATAAATAAATAAATAAATAAATAAATAAATAAATAAATAAATAAATAGTTTGATTTCTCTGGCCCACTAATTATTTATAACAAAAATTATGAAAAAGGAGGATATACTGATTTTTTTTTAATACTAAGTCCATGATGCAATTCTACCTACAGCAATGAATTCTATTAGTAATACTGAATGTTTCAAATAGCAAAGTGTAGCTAAATTCTGGGCAGATATGGCTTCAATTTAATGCATCTCATTTGCATTAATCCATTTCTAAATAAAATGTTTTCTTTAGGCACAAATTGCAAACATTGGATGATCAGAAACCAGATAAAATTCCATGTTTTAGTCAGAAATTTAATTTCATCTAAAAGCTGAAGAAAAAAAAATCAATCTTGCCAATAATGCAAATTCTCAATTCTTAAATTACCAATATGGTTATTAAAACATGAAAATTATTTGATTTTTGCCAATGCAAAATGTGTTCTACAAATCCTATGATTTTTCAGAGTAAATTCAATGAAAAAAAAAGCCTCAAATAGTGATCTACAAACAAAAGGTTCAGTTGATGGAGAAACTTGGTTACAAATGGCATTGTAATACCCCACAAACCAAATGGGCTGGTTATCTGAATCTAGTTTTCCTAGCATCTTAAATTTTCTTACACAAATTGAAATATTTAAATTATTTCTTACTGCTTATTCATTGATTTTCCATGTACATTACATATGTATTGAAATACAGTCATAATATCCTGCATTTTCCTGAAATTAGTCTTGGTTTATCTCTGAGATAAAAAGTTTACCTCAACTTGTTTTTCAAGTATGAAAGGATTTCCAGGACTTGTTTACAATATTATTACTTAATAATTGTTTATTATCCAGTGTATTTAAAAAAACTTCTGAAGAAAAAACTCCAACAAAAGAAGAATTTTAAAACTAAAATCTTTCATCCTTTGTATTTTGTGTACATTTCACAAAAGAATTTATAGTGTCTGAAAGGTAACTTTTAGGTGGAAAACTCTAATTATAGCAAAAAAATATATACAGCTTTCAGCCATATTTAGATTACAGATCTATAGTACAGAAGCACTAAGAAACTCAAATTTTATTACATTGATAGATTCTCTTTCCACATTTTTAAACACTGATAAAAAAAAACCTGAACTCTGACAATCCAATAATACCCAAGTCTTAAAAACATGATCTGCTCATACAATCTAGAGAAAACCTTTTCAATGTTGACTGTAGTCAAAGAAGTACTAAAGATAATTGGTGAGTACCAACATTATTCCAAGGTGACTGTTACACTGACTTTAAGTATTATATTATATAATCAGAAGATTTTGTTCTACTAGGCAACATATTTGGAACAAGAGTCTACAATCAAACTTTTGTATATGATACTGATCAATGGAGAATGACACCAGTTACAGACAGAACATATTGAAAATATGATGCAAATATGTACTGAGGTACTAAAGGGCACATACAATCCTTCTAAATGGGTTAACAATTGCAGGTGTCCACTAACAGCATGACACTCATTTATCAAATTACTGACCAATGAGAAACATTTATTTTTAATGTTAATTTGATTACGAGTTTCATGCCTTACATACCACTATGGAAAAACCAGGAACCTATATTTTAAGAACTGGAATTTTTTTTAAAACTTTTATCTTCAGTTTTATATATCTCTGTAAGAATTTCAACACTTTTAACATTGATCTTATGGTAGTAAATAGTACTGCTATCTGAAAAAGCTTATTTACTTTAAAAGATCTTGGCAATTTATTACCTCTCTGTATATATTGACAAGACCTGAAATGTACATCTTGTGAGAATTTATAAGCACAAAGAACTATAACTTTACCCAGTTATCTTGCACAGCCCTTAAGTTGTAAAGCATATGTGACAGAAACCTAAATTACTGAATAATCACCATGACATTGAAGATATAGGACAACCACTATAGTACATGACAAAGTTTTTAGCAATAATATAACAAGTTTCATCACTTCATCTCAAATGGCTCTAAAAGGTTAGAATGGAAAGTAAAGTGTAAATTTAACACCACAACACTAACCTTCAAGATAAGACCCCCAAAGATGGTACACAATACACTAGTTAACTATTATATAATGTATACCAAGTTGCATCACTTAATCTCAAACAGTTATAATGTAAATGAGAGGAAAAGAAAGTGTAATGGAAATATGAACTTGTACAGAACCATGACCTTGTCCACAAAGATAGGATCCCCAATTTGGTACCATATATATATATATATATATATATATATATATATATATATATATATATATATATATATATATATATATATATATGTATATATATATATATATGTATATATGTATATATATATATATATATATATATATATATATATATATATATATATATATATATATCACACACACACTCACTTTAAAGAGGAGTCTAACTGAAAACTGCACAGACCCAGTCCAGTTGGTGCATACTATGCCAGTAGATCTGGGTCTGTGCAGTATATCAAGAGTAATCAGTAAGAACAAATGCTGGCCCTGATCTACAGGTACATTATACTAAAACAGATCAGTATCTTTGTTTTCTGAAGTTCAACTCAACTTATAAGGGAGTATATATGGTACATTAGATACTTTTCAATGATGATGTGTAAGGAGGGGTAGAAACCTCCATTGAACAGGAGTCTGGGGCAACCAATACTAAATGAATGCAAGATAATTATTTTTGCCCAGTTGGGCAACACAAATATATAATGAAATATTATCAAGTTAAAAGTTAAACAAAATTTTATCTATTTACCAGTAACAAGCATTTGAATAGCCCCTCTGGGTACCTAATGCAGGTTGCCCAAATTATCTCCAGACAGTTCTATAGTTGAGTGGTGGGTAATTGCAGTCATTAAGAGACCAAATTA